>JAIGNY010002848.1:157500-160000 GCA_020152595.1 Chiridota heheva | reverse complement strand
GAAAGCTGATTCAAGCTGCTTCACAGGATTGCGAATTATGGTAATAGATAAAGCACCTGGTACCACAGCCTTCATTTCCTTGTAGTTATATCGTGCATGATTTACAAGCATGTCAAATTTTTTGGGATGTGGCAGCCCTGGAAATGAAAGTACATTTTTTCTGTTGAATGTAGATTTCCAGGCTAATATGTGCGTATTTCCAACGGCAAACGTCATGTTTCGCAAATAGCCGTAACGCTCAAAAATGGCTGCCAAAGTCGTACTTGCAGTTTTGTGAGTCTTAACAAAAATTATTTTATTTGTTGTTGGACATATTGCTGCTGCTGGCTGCTTCAATTTCTTCGTAGTGACCGACGTAGTGTTTTTGGAGGGAGATGGTAACTAGCCTCATGGGTATCTCTGCTTGAATCGTTCAATATCCCTTCATGATGTGATATCGGTGGAAAGGTGATTGAATCGTTCAATATCCCTTCATGATGTGATATCGGTGGCAAGGTGATTGAATCGTTCAATATCCCTTCATGATGTGATATCGGTGGCAAGATGATATCTTCGTTCCTCTTGTGTGGTACATCCTTGTGTTCATAAAACCCTGTTGTAGCCCGCGAAATGGTTTCACTCAACATTTTGCTGTATCTGCAAGAAAACAAAAGATAAACTCTTATTATAATGATAAAGTCTCTCGGTGGGTCTGCAACCAGTGAGTTCACAACTAGTTATTAAAGTCCGTGGCCGTCTTGATATAATGTGGATGCTTTGGGGACGTTAAACCTTGCCATGCTATGCCATAAGATTGATATAAGTTTCATTTCACTCACTGACAGTATCTTCTATGTAAGACCAAAAAGCTTTGGTAAGACTCGGAAGAATTAAGCAGAACATATAACCGTATAAATTAGGGAACACTTATAGGCAGGGGTGTAGGAAGTGTTCAAAAATTTGCAATTAAACGCTTATAGTTGCTAACCATATATATTTAAGGAATCGGATGGGTGTATCTGTATATGTGAGTTGAATGTTTATAAAACTGTTGCATTAAGTTAGCGTATACGTCTCTTATGGCATATGGGTGTAACACATGATATGCACATGTGAGTAGACGGCCTAAAGTCAGGGGTGTAGGAAGCTTTTGAAAAGTGGTGGGGCATGACCATTTAGGGGCACTCACCCAAGTCATAGGCATATGTTCGCCCCTGTATGTAGATAATTTAAAGTAAAATGGGCACTCCATTTTTAGAAAATGGGATTTTCCAATGGGACCCCATTTCCCCGTACATGGGATTGACAAAAGTTGCAAGTTTTCTACTATAAGGTCAGTAATTAAAATGCATTTCTTTATAAAAGGGGACACATTTGTAATATTTTTAAAGTGTGCGCAAATTCCACCATTTCCTGCACCTTTAACAATATGGGGACACTTTTTATTTTCAAAAGGGGCACTTTGTCATTTTTGGAATAAGTGGAGGCACTTCCTTCCAGTGCCCTCCGATTCCTACACCAATGTACAAAAGTAATATAAAGTGTTGGATTTAAAAGTCTGTAGACCGTTCTATATTGGATTGAGTTATGACGGATACAATTTTAATCAGTTCATGCGACATTTGTGATGCTTGATGGACAGGAGGCTCAAAACCTTGGTTATTCCTGAAATGTCTTTCATAGATCTTAAGTCACTGAAGATGATGGCCCTGGGAAAGTCAGTTCCTGCTATAATTTTTAGTGTGCGTATTGGAGCATGACAAAGACTCTAAGACCTATATGGTCAAACTTTGTTGCACCACTTCAAATAATCCAGATTCTTGACTCTTGCCTAAACTGCTAAGCCTCTTTTTCACAATTGTTGGTTTACGGTTTATTTCAACAAGAAAAAGTTGTACATGATTCATGACTGCTTATGTAATGGGCTCGAGAATGGTACAATATAAAAACTTTTAGATTCTGAGTAGAACATATTGAATTGTGGAACATGTTGAATTGTGGAACATGTTGAATTGTGAACATGTTGAATTGTGGAACATGTTGAATTGTGGAACATGTTGAATTGTGGAACATGTTGAATTGTGGAACATGTTGAATTGTGGAACATGTTGAATTGTGGAACATGTTGAATTGTGGAACATGTTGAATTGTGGAACATGTTGAATTGTGGAACATGTTGAATTGTGGAACATGTTGAATTGTGAACATGTTGAATTGTGGAACATGTTGAATTGTGGAACATGTTGAATTGTGGAACATGTTGAATTGTGGAACATGTTGAATTGTGGAACATGTTGAATTGTGGAACATGTTGAATTGTGGAACATGTTGAATTGTGGAACATGTTGAATTGTGGAACATGTTGAATTGTGGAACATGTTGAATTGTGGAACATGTTGAATTGTGGAACATGTTGAATTGTGGAACATGTTGAATTGTGGAACATGTTGAATTGTGGAACATGTTGAATTGTGGAACATGTTGAATTGTGGAACATGTTGAATTGTGGTTGAACATGTTG
>JAIGNY010002848.1:147500-152500 GCA_020152595.1 Chiridota heheva | reverse complement strand
TAAAAGCGCACGGTGAAAATTAATTCATATGCCATTATTTCTAATCGTGAAGAAAAATTTGAACCCTTTGCAGTGGCAGGCTGAGTTCCCCGCGCTCGAAATTTGTGGGATTCTTATATGATTCCTATGCAAACTTTGAATTTGGATAGATGCATTGTCAGATACTTCTGTAAAGAATCTTCCGATCGGGAGAACAAAACTGTTCTTCCGATCGGGGTAACGAACCGGACTGTATACTGTTATACTAATCTATATGAGCCCATATGGTTTATATTACTGTAGCTGAGCTCTTCTTACAACTCTGGCCCATGATTTAAACACCGTGGATTGCATAAGATGATAAAATGCATGCCCGTTCATACTCCAACAATTTTGCATAAAATGTTGGATGTAAAAAAAATATAAAAAACCTACAAAATCCGAATTAACGTTGTAAGCTTGTCAATTTCGACAGTAATTTATGGTGTTTAAATGATTTCACTGATTTTCCTCTACCTGTCTATAGATGTAGGCTACATACGACGTTCATGTAACTGTTTTATTTAAAACATTATTCAAAACTTTATCACAAGGCCCCCGTCTATTTTCCCCGGGCTTTTACTTTTCAACCCTGTCGAAGAGCTGAATATTGGCACTGACTCACTGCGGAAACCTTGAGTGTAATTTGAATTATGCCAATTTGTTTTTTGAATATTGTATTATACAGTGGCGTGGTGGGTCATGTTTCACTGGGGGTAGGGCAAGAACATTTTGGCGCCCTCCCTCTCAAAAAAATTAAGATTAAAACGTTGGGGACATCTAAATTGCATTCATGTTTTGATGGAACCGTTTAGGAAATTGCTTAAAATCAGTGTTTTAAATATATGGGCGAAGCCCTGGTATCCAGGGGCGGAGCCCAAGAAGCCCTGCGTTTCATGTGATTTTGATTTCAGAATATTGCTTAATATTGTGTAAAATCCAACGTTTAATCTTTGCGTTTCTCATAATTTGGGTCGCAAAATATTGCTTAAAATTGTGTCAAACCTGGGACGAAGCTGCTGGAAGCCCTGCATTTCTCTCGATTTTGAGAGCAGAAAACTGATTAATACAGTGTCAACTCCAAGGTTGAAGCCCTGTTAGGGACCCAAGGGGCGAAGCCCCCTGAAGTCATACGTTTCACGTGACTTTGATAGCAAAAAATTGTGTGAAATCTAGGGGCTGAAGCCCAGTAAGACCAGCGCTTCACGTCACTGTGATTTTGGTAGCAAAAATTGCTTAAAATTGTGTCAAATCTATGCAGCTAGGGGCGAAGCCTTCTTTAGTTGGTAAGGACATGGGGTGAAGCCTTCGTCAGTTGGTAAGGACATGGGGTGAAGCCTTCGTCAGTTGGTAAGGACATGGGGTGAAGCCTTCGTCAGTTGGTAAGGACATGGGGTGAAGAAACCGGAAGCCCTACGTGTTTCGTGATTTTGATAGCTGAAAATTGCTTGATATTGTGTCAATTCCAGGTTAGCAGTCCTGGTAGGCGCCCATGGGGGCGAAGCCTCGGAATCTTAGCTCTCTTTTTTGGCACGATTGTGATATCAGAAGCTTGCTTAAAATCGTGTCAATTTCACACTTAAATTAGACGCCAGTGCACCACAACTGGTTATCAAAGGCCGTGGACATTGACTTGGTTGTCGATGTTATGTCTGTCCGTACGTTGTACCTGTGTTCTCGTCTGGGTCGTATTAAGCGTTTCGTGATAGCATTTGTACTATCATAAGCGAATACGCAGGCGACGACCCCGTCATTGTAATTGTGTGTTCAACTCTCTCTCTCTCTCTCTCTCTCTCTCACTTAAATTAGTTAATAGGCAGATAGGAATATACATTTTGTAAAGAATATTCAAATGTAGGATCCCATTGACTACAGTATGTGTTTTAAGCTGGAGTTCAAGGGATGATTTCCACGTTTTGATGTAAGAATAAAGCTTTGAGAGAAAAATTTACAGTGTTTGTTTCATACAAATTGAGAATACAAAGTATACAAAATATATTATCAGGACCGTTTTTGGGCCCATGTGAGCATTCGGCGTCCTCTCAGAAAGCGTCACTAGGGGAGGTTCCCCCCCCCCCCTCCTGGCCTCTGCCACCACACCACTATCAGTTAGGATATTTCGCGAGTGTCTAATTATCTTTTTTAAATTTCTTCCCATACTTTCCGAATATTTTTCGAATTTTCTGACCGGGTGAATTTTCGATCACTATTTTCCGAATTTTTACCATTATTGCTCAATTTAGCCATTGGGCTTTCCACTCACAGGCATATATAAGCGACTCGCTTCAGGAACAAGTCCCCCCCCCCCCCCTCCCCTCCCCCGCTACACACACACTCATTCCGTACACCCCCAACCCACCAATATGTATTGATTTCTAAGAAGTTTGAAATACATATTTTCAATCAGCCGAAGAGAAGGAAATAGCAAGGGAGCCAATGCTCACCAGTCTTTTGAACCCCCCATCCCCTCCCATTTTTCTCTTCCCAATGTTCTGACGTTGGCGACGCCACTGATTGGGTACCTCCAGCCCGTCGGGGAAAATTCACTCTATCGGGAAATCATAGGGAAAATTTATGTGGATTTAACATATTTATCGAATTTTCGCCCGCTGTTGGAAAGGTCAGTCCTCTTAAGGCAAATTCTGGAGCCACCGTGCCCTGAAACAGCTGGACTGAACATACATGCAGCAATACTATCGAATGTTATTACCTAGAAGAAATAAAAAAAATGTTTCTACTTACAATGCACTCAAAGCAACACCAACGACAATTATCCCCATGAACATTTTCATGCATCTCGACAGCGGTTGGGAGGTGGAGGACATTTTCGCTCCTCGACCCCACTCGTTCCACCGTCTAAGAGAATAAGAATATATGGAAACAGTTACATATTGGTGCTGTTAATACTACCTGACTTCATCTGCCCTGCAAGGCATTGGTGAAATTGAACAGAAATTTGGTGAAGTTGATTTGAAATTTTGACATTTCCCAAAAATTTAAGAACATTTCCCGAAAATTCAAGAAAATTTCCCAAAATTCAAAAGAAATTTCACAAAATTAAAAGAAATTTAACGAAAATTTCAAGAAATTTCAAGAAAATTTAAGATTTTCCCAAACTGAAGTTTTCCTCAAACTGAGGATTTTTCTAAAATGAAGGAAATTGGAGGATTTGTTGAGTTCTTAAATGGCATGCAATGGCACTCAGTGTTAAAGATCATTACCATTACCAATCGTGTCTATGACTGAAAAAACCCTGTAAAGTTGGCAAGATATACGTCTTTATTTCCCAAAAGTTCTTGATTTTTCGACAGAAAAAAAATCCGAAAAAATTCTGGGTTCTTCATACCTATAATAGGGCCTATAACAAAACACAAACTATACCCATGCAATTAAACTGACCTCCATGGACCAGTGGACGAAGTTGGACGGAGGTTGTTTAGTCTGCGTTTGTTTGCTAGGCTTACCTCCGCCTTATAAAAGCATACTCTACCCTTTTATTAGCCCTATGGGCGTGTCCCACCCCTCCCACAATCGCGGGAAATTTGTTAAATCTGAGGGTGTTAAGAATTTTTTTTTATATGTAAGTAACATATTTGTCAGAATTGTATCCTCCTGCATGTCGTGGAGATCAGGAGATACGCACCCCCATCCCCTCGTCGGACATATCCTGACGCCACCCCTGATTAGCCCCGGAAAGTCTTCATTTTACAGGACATTAATTATTAACAAAGTTACCTTTTATTCAGTAATTACTAAGTAATATCCATGCTGATTTCATTTATAAAGTGATTATTCGAAAAACTGAGATAGTTCTCAGCAAATCTAACTATTTCATTACTATATTTCCAAAAAGAGATGAAAATGCAGTTTTTTAAATGTTTTTTTTTTTTTTTTTATAGCTTTTATAATATTAATAGAACACTTTATTTATAATGCGACTGAAAGTTTCTAAAACAATTTTAAGTTTGTATCTATCTGTCTATTAGAGTAAAATTATATGTGTAGCGTCTCCCATGGGCAAAGGCGGCTGTAAGACATTTTAGTTGGGAGGGCTAAACATGATGAGGAGGGGGAAATATGAACATCTTTATGATTACACACATAATTCAATACAAACACAATGAACAGCAAAACAATGGTAGAGAGTGCACCCCTACTACCCTAAGCTATTGCGAGCCGCCCATTGGGCGTTACGGGCAAATATATGGCAGGCTCCATGACATTAAAATCCCTTAATTTCAGGACTTAAGCGATCCTCAATGATGTTAATGTTTAATTGGACGATTCGTATAAGATGAACATGTCTGACTTAAAGAAAAATTAAATTAACAAATTGGTGCATGTAAAAACCTTATTGATATCTTATTCTCTGTTGGGGTTGTCAGGTAATAGGCCTACTACACTGGTCACTTTTCGACACACACACTAGCGAAATATTTTAATTGTACCTCAACGTTTCTAATGTGTTATATGATTTTTGTATTTCTTCTTTAAAAGTTCTCTATCATATAAAAAAAGAAGACAATTCACGGGAATATTTCTTTCATTTATCCTTCAATATTTTCAATTTATCTTTTAACTTGAAAGGAAAGACGGAATGCAGGGAATTGCTCATCTGCTCATCAAGCGACTGATTTTCATATTTCACCTCAACAGTCTGTTTTCACGAATCTTTCTTTTTAAAGAATTCCTGGGGCAGGAGAATTGCCTCCTCACTTTCAGGCAGAATTGAAACAAATACATATTTTGATAAACATTGTTCCCCACCATAGGCGAGATTTAAGGGGCGCAAAGGGGGACCCCCTTGTAATACACATTTTTCCATATCTGTTGTATCGTGGTTTTTTGTATTTTAAGGTGTTTGTTTTTTCTCTTTTCTCCCACTTTCGATTGGCAAATCACGCTTATATCCCCCACTATGTGGAGGAATATATTGCCCCATGTCCCCAAGGAAAATTACGTCCCCGCCTGATATGATGAAA
>JAIGNY010002848.1:115000-137500 GCA_020152595.1 Chiridota heheva | reverse complement strand
CTTTGTAACTGGGTGATGCGTAAGACAACTGAAGCCAATAGTAATGGAATAAGATGGAGGTTTATGTCAAGGTTAAAAGACCTTGATTTTGCAGATTATATCGTTCTGACCTGCTCTATCTATCAACATATGCGATCAAAACTAGCAAAGCTGAACCAATATGCTGCACAAACTGGGTTAAGAATAAATAAGAATAAGACTGAACTGATGAAAGTAAATAGTAGATGCGGTGACAAAGTGCAAATGAATAATGAACATCTGAAAGAGGTACATACTTACCAGTACCTAGGAACAAGTATAAACATACAAGGTGGTGGTGGTGGAGAAGCCATTGTTAACATAATTTCTAAAAGCAAGAATATCTTTTATGAAATTAAAGAAGATATGGAGCTCCAATATATATTCAGTCAAAACAAAGATCAGATTATTGAGCTTTATTGTTAAGTCAGTTCTCTTATAAGGTTGTGAGACGTGGACGACCAATGAGACTGGCAATAAGAAATTAAATACCTTCATGTTCAAATGCATGAAAAGAATCTTGAAGATCAGATGGCCATATGTTGTTTCAAATAATGATTTATTGAGATTTATTAAGCAAAGGAGAATTAGAAATGAAGTCAAAATAAGAAGCGTGGAGTTGGATTGGGCATGTATTAAGAATGAAAAAGGACAGCCACTGCATGACAACATTGACATGGAAGTCAGAAGGGAGAAGGAAAGTAGGACGCCCAGGAACGACATGGAGAAGAACGGTAGTGACGGAAAGAGAGGGGCTAGGGTGGAACTTGAATTCTTGGAATGAAGCCAGACATGTTTCCAAAGACAGGATACGTTGGGGAGTACACTGCAGCCTTATGGGACACATGGCCCGAAGAGGACAGTGAGTGAGTGAAAGGTCTGTTGTCATTGTGATATGAGTTAACCTCTCTGACACTATGTGACCTTTGTTCTCAACTTGTCTCATCAACCAATTAGTCTTTTATTTTATACTATGGATAGAAGAATTATTATTTTGCCTGTTTCCGTCTTAACTTGCATTCTAAATATGTCGTTTACAGAGAGATGTGCATCATACATGACAGAAAGCAACACAAACAAATATTATATGCTGTGATGCTTTGCATCATTGACACAATACATTATTAGTTCGGTGCATATTCGTAATTCACAATGAATTGTGTTTCTTTCCAGCCGTTGATGTAAACTTTGATTTAGTATTCACTGGTGAGGTGGCCGCTCAGCACATTTCAGTTGACAATATCACAGTAACTTTGGATGATGATTTTACCCTAGCCTTGTGGCTTCGGACGACCAGTACAAAAGGCCTCATACTCTCCCATTCTGAGGAAGGGAATCTAGCTACGGAGGAGACGCTTTTGATGCTTGCTGACCCAGAACAACTGACATTGTATATAAAGGGGTAAGTTGTAAGGCAAAAGTTGAACAGATATTAGTTGACTTTATTAATTAATCATTCATTACCTTCCCATTGTGTATAGTTTCACTAACTGTATTGTGCTGACAATGGACCGATGGTCATTCAGTTTCTGTATGATTTGCAGTACAATGAGCAAGGTGTGAGATGTAAGTAAAACATCATAATCAGGAATAAATAGGGAGGGGGACATTTGCAAATGAAATAAGTGTGAAGAATTCTGATTGCATTACTATAGGCAATAAACGTCATTTTCTTCATATTAAATCATTTGTAAATTCATTTAGCTTAGAAGATTTCTTTTTCACTCCGTTGAAGATGTTAATAAATCGTAATAAAGCTTTTATTTTTTTTGCAAACACTTTGTGTGTGCAGATATTAATCAATTGTAACTGACTATTTGAAAACATTTTTATATTCTTTATAAGTATTAGAATTTCCAAAGCTAAACTATAATACCTTATTAGGAGGTCATATGTTCTTTGAAAATAGACCATACCTTTCTCGTCTGGCTTTCACAAATCCTTCAAGGAAGTGCCCAACCGATCTATTTTCTCTACCACGAAGCAGTTTCGATCACATCCCTGTGGTATGTCCTCACTTGAACTGTTATTGAAAATATGTCTTCAATGATGGCTCAGTTTTGAACTCCTTCATTAGGAAGTTGAATACAAAAGTCTCAGATTACCCTCGGAAGTCTCAATATATGTAACAGCATATAATCTGCTTTACATGTTTTTACATGTCGTATTATACTCTATCTATCTTAAATGAAATCAACTAGCATACCACACCTTCAGCACCAAGAACTTCTCTTTTCCAAAGTAACACGCCCGTTTATAACAATAAACCTTACCTACTAACTCTGTAACTGGTCCTGGGTTTAAGCCTGGGTTGGGTAGACACGCCAGTGCACCACAACTGGTTATCAAAGGCCGTGGACATTGACTTGGTTGTCGATGTTATGTCTGTCCGTACGTCGTACCTGTGTTCTCGTTCGGGTCGTATAAAGCGTTTCGTGATAGCATTGTTACTATCATAACCGATTACGCAGGTGACGACCCCGTCATTGTAACAGTAACTATACAATTTATAAATAAAATGAATGGGGGCAGCTATAGGCGTAAAGTTGTTTTTCGTGTTTATTGGAGAGCCTCGCGAAACGTACGACAATATAAGCGAAGTTTAGTGAACCTTCAGTCAATGTTTAAGAAATTTCTTTAATTTGGGAAAATCGCTTTTGTTTGATTTTCTTTAATCTTTGGGAAATTTCATTCAATGTTCGGGAAATCACTTTCAAACTTTGAGAAATTTCTTCATTTTCGTGTAACTTTTGGAAAAGTTTCCTCATTTTGGGACAATTGTTCTTCGAATTTTAGTAAATTTTCTTGAATTTTGGGAAATTTCCTTCGGGATATCTCTTTTAATGTGTAAAATTTCTTTCATTTTCGTGCCATTTTCTTCAATTTTCGACAAATTTCCTTCATTTTGAAGTATATCTAACTCTGTTTACATGGTTTATAAGACTACACCAAGCATCCAAATTGTCCCAATATGCAGATATGTTTCATTAATTAAAACAAAACTGCTTATAAAACATGTTATCACATCATCCCTGGTTTGGTTTGATTTGGCTCCCCTCCCCCCCTCCTCTTTTTCTAACATTTTATCCTGGCTCCGTTCCTGGTTCCAAGTTATGTATTTTGAAGTGTCCGGAACGTGACATGACATGCATGAAGATGCAGGGCTGCAGCCTTTTTTTTTATGTGTGAGTAGTTTTCTCTTTTAACAAAATTTTCGACTGAATTTTAAGATCATGATTCAAATAAAAAATAAATGGCCAGGGGCGGAACCAGAGGGTGGGGTGCCGGGTTTGTGCACTCCGCCTTCGGTGGCAAGGTGTCCCAATTCTACCTAAAATGTGTCCGTGTATGTTTGTCATTGTGCCCTGCCCAGCTCCTACCCATGTTCCCCTCATTGACCCTCGCCCACCAAAAAAAATAAAAAAACTCGCATATTTTAAGCCTACAATTTGATATGTGATTCTCCCTTCATCAGTTCATCTGTTCATAGTCTGATAGTGATTGCTGATCAAAAGCTTAAAATCGCAGTTTCCGGAGCTGAGCAGTTTACCCATGGGCTCCTGTCAGCCTGTGGACATATTGGTGTATCCAACTTTCGGCGCGGGTAACAAAAAGTGCCCGAAAATGTTACTCTTTAATCTGACTTCTGGCTAAATGAAAAATAGCCAATATCAAGTAATGTAGAACAAACTAAAACAAGTGAATCACCTCACTACCAATTTGATATATAGTAAACGATTTCTTAACTACATTCAGAAATTAAAGCCACTTGAAACAAAATTTCAAGAGACTTTCGCAAGACCCCCTATGCTCCACGCTTGCCACGGCTCTGACCTATATCATCCATTTTGTGCTACTATCTCCGAAAATTTGTTATCAACATGTCACAATTTTAGCATGTTTATGTGATATTGCCAATGAGGCACGTACTGTCGACATGTGTGGCGTTTTGGTGTCTAGGTGTTGCCATGCAAGGCATGTTGAAGCTGGGAGTTGCAATTGCTCCCTGCTTAAAGACTCTCACGACCAATGTAGTTCGAATAGTTGCTGTGCCCCAACCAGCCAGCTAGCAGGCTAGTGGAACAAAGTGAAATTTCCAAAAAATAGAACTTTTACCCGAATATCATTGAGCCCAAAATGTATTTGATTCAGATCATTTTCATTGGTTTGCATGCGAAGCATTATGCGAACCTATGTAATGGCGATTACGTCTGTCCGGCCGTCCGCCTGTCCGGACGGCTGGACGTCCGGTCGGGTGGAGATTTTCTCAGAAATGTTAAAGTTTTTTGAGTATTCCTCAGAAAATGTTAAAATTTCTTCAGAGTTCCTCAAAAAAAAAGTTAGAGTTTCTTTAGATATCCTTATGGCATTATGGAAGGTTAGAATTTCCTTATAAAATGTTAAAGTTTTTCAGAGACACTTAGGATAGGATTGAAGACTAGTTTCCTTGAAAAGTCTACAAAACATTTGGTATTTTCTTAGAGGATAACTTGAAATGAGATAAAAATGAGATGCCATGTAGGACATGGGGTGGAATGCCATGTGGGACATGGGGTGGGATGCCATGTGGTACATGGGATTCCATGTGGGACTTGGTGTGATGCCATTTTCATAATTAGCCGGGTCATAAGATATGGGTGTCAATTTGCATAGGCATGCGAACCATGACGGTATCTACCGTTCTAGTTGATTCAGAGGTGTTTTTTTTTTTCTTCAAGAGTTAGGTTTGTTGCCTATAAATTTTGCCGTATACGTTCTTATTTGGTTTTAGATATGCCATGAATAGGGACTATGCTGTACGTACGTATGTATTATACTATACCCAATACTATATAGCTAACTTATATAACGAAGTAACCCCCCCCCTCCCCTACTCTCCTTCCCCTCCCCATTTTCTTCTCTAAAGTACGAGGTGGGTTTTTGTACTGAGTTAGGTTAGTTGCCTAATTTTCCACGCATGCGTTCGGAGAAATTTAGGCAACAAACCTCACTCTGTACAAAAAAAAAAATTCTGAATCAAATGTTCTAATCTCGTACTTTATACTACTATTTGAAATTTGTAAATAGGTTTTTTGTCATTCGTAGATTAGATTCTGTTGCAAATAATTCTTATGTTTTATAGATTTTTAAGTTCTCTTTTTGCAATTTAAGGACAATTGTGATAAGAGTTAATAGTTTTAAAATAGGTTTAATGTGTTCAACAGTTCAACGTATGGAACGCCATTTTATCAATTAATCTGGGACTAAAGATATCTGAATTTAATTTTTGATATCAACAAATTTTCGATATCCAAAATTTATTTTCAAATATTCAGAATTCTATTTTCTATATCAAATAATCCTGAATAAAAAGAATTGAATTTTGGATATCCAAAATACAATTCTTGATATCTGAAATTAAATTTTGGGTATCAATAATTGCATTTTGGATGTCCAAAACTCAAGATTTAATCAGGAATTTTTGATATAAAAAGAATATAATTATGAATATCTGAAATTGAATTTCAGATATCCAGAATATAATTTTGGATATCTAAACTTGAATTTCAGATATCATTAAATCAATTTTTGATATCTGAAATTGAATTTTGGATCATCCAAAAATCATATTCATTACTCTGATAATAACCATATGACTTGTAGCGGAAGTGTAATAATTAACATAAATGCTAAGCTAAATCCATCCAAGCCATTAGCCATTAGACTTATTGAACTGGTGCCTATCTCCGGTTTCCATGACGCAAACGGATGAGAGTACAATACTCCCCCTGGACGGAACGCCATTCCATCGCAGATTAACTCCCAAGCAGTGCTGGTACTCATTTTACAGCTGAGTGGACTGAAGCAAGTAGAGTAAAGTGTGTATGATCGTGTACATCGCGCATAACATGTTATACTGTACTATACTGTACTTGTAAGTACTGTACATATACTGCAGTGCTGTAGCTGTAGCCATGGCGTCGCGATAGGTGGAGAATGTTCAGGACACCCTTGATTCCATATTCAGAAACATGCGATATGCAAGGGCGGATCATTTTCAAAAAGTAAAGTTGTGAAAATTATCCTCAATTTCAGGGTGTGCGATCCACGCAGTAATACATGTACAACTACGGTTTGTGGGCTATGAGGGGTGGGATGGGTGTTCTTTGAAAGGGGAGGGGGGGGGGGGAATACTACATTTAGTACTACATTTTGTGCGGAGGCAGCTGACTAAATGTTTTGAAAAATGTTCCTTATCGTGCAAGATTTTACTATTTGTCCCAACAAACCTAGGAAAATGTATGAATCTCTTCCCACGTTCCAAAAACTACTGCAAAGGGTCGGTAAAAATGATCAACATTTCTCGAAAATTGAAGAAAAATTCCCAAAATGAGAAAATTTTCCCAAAATTGAAAAAAACATCACGAAAATGAATGAAGTTTTACCAAAATTGAAGAAAACATCACGAAAATGAATGAAAGTTTACAAAAATTGAAGAAAACTTTTCGAAAATTGAATGAAGAAAATTGCACGAAAATTGAAGGAAGTCTAACGAAAATTAGGGAAATTTTACGAGAGTTGAAGCAAATTTCCCGAAAATTAAAGACAACTTCTCGAAAATTGAAAAAAAAATCCTCAAAATGAAGGAAATTGGACGAAAATTGAAGCAAATATCACAAAAATTAAGACTTTCACACGAAGTTCCTGGGTTTAACTCTAGACCCCCAAAATCTCATACAAGCAACACATCACTAATCTGAAACTAAAATGCAACAACTCCCTCAACTTTCTCCGCCTCCTCTCCAATACCACTTGGGGTGCGAACCGCCATGCTCTCCTCAAAATCTTCAGGCTCACCATTCGTGCCAAGCTTGACTACGGCAATATTGTCTACTGTGCCGCTCACAATTCATACCTCAACCACATCAACACCATCCAAAATGAAGCCCTCAGATTTTGTCTCGGTGCCTACAGGACCACCCCAATCACCAGCTTTCATGTTGAAGCCAACGAACCACCCTTATTACTTAGATGTAGAAAGCTTAGCCTCTCCTATGCTTTTAGAGTCCTTACCAACACCCACAACCCTGTTTACAACCTCATTAGGTACCTTAATTTCTCCACCCTCTTTGATAGAACTAAAACCCTATCCCCTCCCTTTAGCTTATGCATTAAATCAGACCTCTTCCATCTCGGCATCAATCCCGCCACTCTCAGCACCTTCTCCTGGCCCACTTTTCCTCCTTGGGCCACCCCTTCCCTTCTATCTTCTTCACTCATCACAAAACCCAAATCCACCCTAACCTCATCTCTATCAATCTCCACAAACAAATCAAAGATAAAACTCTCAAACTACACCTCCGTCTATACTGATGGCTCCAAGGCAACAAGACAGCTGCTGCTGCCGTCATCCAAGATATCACCCTCAGCAGCAGACTTCCCGACTACTCGTCCATCTTTTCAGCCTAGGCAAAGGCCATTCTCCTCGCCCTCAACTTTATTAAGCATTCTCCGCTCAGCCACTTTGCCATTTTCTCCGAATCAAAGACTGTTCTTACTTCTCTACTCAATCTTAAATGGAATAACTTCACATCCCACCTCCTCCTCCAGAAACTCCTTTCGCCCACCCTCTGCAGGAATAGTATTATTTTCTTCTGGATACCCAGCCATGTTGGCATGGCAAAGACAGGGCTGGTACAGCCGCTAAGCTTGCCCTCAACCTCCCCCCTACCCCTTTCCCAAAACTTTTTCTGACATCAAACCGCTTTTCGCTTCCCTTGTTTGTGATCGCTGGCAAACCTCATGGAACTCCAAAATTGATAACAAACTCCACGTCATCCAGCCCACCATTCCGATCAAACCCACCGTCAACAACCGATTTCGTATCGACAACGTTCATATTACCCATCTTGGAATAGATCACACTCACTCCCCTCTTTATTGCTTTCCCAACCCCTCTGCAACAATTGCCATTGCACCCTCACAGTCCATCATGTTCTCCTTGCTTGCCACCTGTACAACCTTCCCTCGCTCCCCACAACTTAATTGTTGAGTTCTCCTAGAAAAACCCTCTTAATTAATTTATCTCCTTCCTCCATCATGCTTCCCTCTACAACCATATTTAATTCTCCTCTTCCACCCCCTCTCTCTACTTTTTTTTCTTCACCCATGCACCTCCTCTCTCGATCACAGCCTTCTGACATTTGTTCTTGTATTTTTCTCATTCTCCCCCTGTTTTCTTTCCTTCCTACCTCTGATCTGACCTCTATGATCTGACCTCTCAGGCACAATTTGACCCTTGTTGTCGTGGTAACGTTAAGCCTTCATCAAACAAACAAACAAACAAACATTCTCCAAAAAATGAAGGGATTTCCCAAAAATTTAGAGAAAGTTTATATAATGTTTTCACTATTTAAATTATTTTCCCTCAAACTTTCTTCAGGTGGTATTAAAAAATACTCTTCCTAGATTCAGTTTTACTACTTTTTTGACATATCCCATGGTTTTTGAGCCACAAAATCGCAGGACAAAATATGATAGAATCAATAAAGACTATGAGGAATCTGTGGCTATGACATCACAACTAATCTGACTTCAGTCGTTTCTACACAAATGATACCAAACTTTAAACTTAAATATCTTCTTAACGGAATAAGACTTTTGAATGCTTTCTTCACCATTGTGTTTCTATTGAAGTCCTCTTTCATATAAGATAAACATGTATGACCACTGAACTAATCCTTTAACGGTTTGAACCCTTCAGATTATTCAACCATCAGACATTTGTCATAAAAAGGTTCATAAGTGATCCTGATCCGATCAGACCTGGTCCTGGCAAGTCATCAATTTCCACAAGATTAAGGCCCTCTATTTTTATTCCTGTTTCCAATTTTTAAATCTGAAGGAAACAGTTTTTAATGATAAATGAAGAGAACGAAATTGAAATAGCGACTTGTTTAAAAAAATATTTTCACTGAATTTAAGAAAAAAGATATCAATCTTCAAAAGTCTCCGAATGATGCTTGCTAAAAATCATTTTGCAAAATTTGAAGAGATGTTTCCGTTTTTAATAAAATGTTCTTTTTGAAATTATTAAGTTCGCATATGCCGTCCAGGGAACGAAAGACCCCGTACCTTCCAAAATGTTGTTATTTTGCCAACGTAAAACAAATAGTAAGAAAATGATAACTCTGGACCAATCATGAATATTAAATAAATATAAATCACTCAGAGATGAAAAGAAGTAGAAAGGATATAAATTTAAAATTGAAAACATTTAGCTGTGTGAAAATATATGGTCTTAGTGTTATAAATTATTTTGGTGAATTTGGATTTTTGGGAGAAAATGTAGCATATTTTGACTGTTTGAAGAAAAAAAAAACGTTTGATATTTTGAGAAAAACCTTCAGGAATTTTGAGGGAAAAGTAAGATATTTTGAGGAAAAAGTAAGATATTTTGAGGAAAAATTCGCCTGCAAGACGGATCGCTTTTATCAGGATTACCAAAACAATCCAACAAGCTGAAATATTCTGATGTGCAAATTTTCTGACTTTTTGGAAATTTCTCTCACTGATGTGAGCCTATTTCTTCCCTAGCCTAAGCTCTTCCCCAGCTTCTTTATTCCCCAGCCGCTTTCTTCCCCAGCCTCGTCATTCCCAGCGCTTTTTTTACCCAGCTTCTTTCTTACCCAGACTCTTTCTTTTGTTCCTCCCCGGCCTCTTTCTTCCTCAGCCTCTTTCTTCCCCAGCACCTTTCCTACCCACCTTCTTTATTTCCCAGCCTCTTTCTACCACAGCCCCTTTCCCCTCAATCCACTTTTATCCCCAGCCTCTTTCTTTCATCAACCTCTTTCTTTCCCAACCTCTTTCTTCCCCGAGCTCTTTCTTCCAAAGCATTTTTCTTTCCCATCCTCTTTCTTCCCCTTCCCCACCTTTTTGTTCCCCAGCCTCTTTCTATCCCAGGCCCTTTCCTCCCAACCCATTTCTGCCTCAACCCTTTTCTTTCCAGCTTCTTTCTTCCCCAGCCTCTTTCTAACCCATTTCCCTTCTTTCCCGGCCTCTTTCTTTCCCACTTCCTTTCTTTCCCAGCCTCTTTATTACCTAGCTTCTTTCTTACCCAGCTTCTTTATTTTGTTCTTTTCCGGCCTCTTTCTTCCTCAGCCTCTTTCTTCCTCAGCCTCTTTCTACCCCAGCCCCATTCCTGTCAATCCCCTTTCATCCCCAACCTCTTTCCTCCCCTTTCCTCCCCAGCCTTTTTCTTCCCCAACCTCTTTCTTCCCCAGCAGTTTTCTTCCACAGCTTCTTACTTCCCTTTCCCCAGCCTCTTTCTTCCCCAGCCGCCTTCTACCCCAGGCTCTATCCTCCAACAATTTTCTTCCCCCAACCCTTTTCTTCAGTCTCTTTCTTTCCCAGCCCCTTTCTTCCCTCAGCCTCTTTCTTCCACAGCCCCATTCTTCCGCAGCCTCTTTCCACCCCAGCTTGCCTTTTTCTTCCCCAGCCTCTTTCTTCCATTTCCCCAGCCTCTTTCTACCCCAGGCCCTTTCCTCCCAACCCTTTTCTTCCCCAACTCTTTTCTTCTCAGCCTCTTTCCTACCCTAGTTCCTTTCTTCCTCAGCCTCTTTATTACCCAGCTTCTTTCTTCCCCAGCTTATTTCTTTTGGCATCTTTTTTCCTCAGCCTCATTTTTCTTCAGCCTCTTTCTACCCCAGCCCCTTTCATCCCAAACCCCTTTCATCCCCAGGCTTTTCTTACCTCAACTTCTTACTCCCCATGTTCTTTCTTCCCCTGCCTCTTTCTTCCCCAGCCTCTTTCTTCCCCAGCCTCTTTCTTCATAGCATTTTTCTTCCCCAGGCTCTTTCCTCCCAGCCCGTTTCTTCCCCAATCATATCCTTCCCAGCCTCTTTCTTTTCTGTCCCCTTTCTTCCCCCAGCCACTTTCTTCCTCAGCCTCTTTCTACCCAGCCCCTTTCCTCCCAAGCCTCTTTCATCCACAACCTCTTTATTACCCAGCTTCTTTCTTTCCCATCATTTCCCCCAGCATCTTTCTTCCCCAGCCTTTTTCTTCCTAGTTCCATTCTTCTCCCAGCCCCTTTCATCCCAGCCTCTTTCTTCCCTCACCCTCTTTCTTCATCAGCATCTTTCTTTTGTTCTTCTCCGGCCTTTTTCTTCCTCTTTTTCTTTCTTCCCCCATCCTCTTTCCTCCCAAGCATTGTTCTTCCCCAGCCTTTTTCTTTCCTAGCCGCTTTCTTCCCCAGCCTCCTTTTACCCAGCCCTTTTCTTCCCAGCCTCTTGCATCCCAGCCTCTTTCTTCCACAGCCCCTTTCTTCCCCAGCCCCTTTCTTCCCAGCTTCTTTTTTCCCTCAGCCCATTTCTTCCCAGCCTCTTTCTTCCCTCAGCCTCTTTCTTCCCCTGCCTCTTTCTTCCACCAGCTTCTTTCTTCCCCAGCCCCTTTCTTTCCCCTGCCTCTTTCTTTCCCCTGCCACTTTCTTCCGCAGCCCCTTTCTTCCTCAGCCCCTTTCTTCCCAGTCTCTTGCATCCCAGCCCCTTTCTTCCCAGCCCCTTTCTTTTCTCAGCCTCTTTCTTCCCCAGCCTCTTTCTTCCACCAGCTTCTTTCTTCTTCCAGCCTCTTTCTTCCCCAGGCTATTTCCTCCCATCCCCTTTCTTCCCCAGCCTCTTTTTTTCCCAGCCCCGTTCTTTCTCCAGCCTCTTTCTTCCCCAGCCCCTTTCTTCCCAGCCTCTTTCCCCCGTCCTCTTTCTTCCCCATCATTTCCCCCAACATCTTTCTTCCCAAGCCTCTTCCTTTCCCAGCTCCATTCTTCTCCCAGCTTCTTTCATTCCCAGCCTCTTTCTTTCCTCAGCCTCTTTCTTCCCCAGCCCATTTTTCCCCCCTTTTTCCCCAGCCCCTTTTTCCCAGCCCCCTTTTCCCCCAGCATTTTTCTTCCCTAGCATCTTTCTGTCCCAGCAAGGAGGTACCACTTTCTAAAGTGGTACCTCCTTGGTCCCTGTATCTTTCTTCCTCAGCCTCTTTGTTCCTCAGCATCTTTCTCCCCATCATCTTTCTTCCTAATATCTTACCGATCGGTCGATCGGAAGATAATTACGGCCCGAGGCCAATGTGTGGGCCAATGATTTGTGAAGGGTACGACAGTTTACATTCAAAGACAGAATCAAATTTCATAAGATTTTCCCTTCACTGAATGCCAGATAAAAGGCAGACGGTCACAAATTGGTCACTTTGTATACAGTGCTGACGTATGCATGAGCCACAACGGTCAGTTATTAAAGAATAAGTTCAGTGGTCAAGTCAAGCAAATATATCTTATATGAACAAGGACTTTAAAAGAAACAAAGTAGTGAAGAAATTCAAGTCTTATTCCGTTAAGGAGATATCGAAGTTCAAAATTTGGCATCATTTGTGTAGAAACGACTGAAATCAGACTAGTTGTGATGTCATAGCCTCAGACACCTGTGAGGGAGGGGGATGAAGAAGAAAATGGTGAAAATAAAAGGCGACATCACATTAATAATAAACACTGTACCCTAACTCCCTACCATATTGGTACATAGGGTGTAAGAAGAGTTACCTCTCAAGAAGGTGGGGTGGGGCAAGAGCCCCAACAATTCCCCGGTCACAAGTGGAGAAATCACACTAGTAAATTAAGTTCCATCACCTTGCTGCTAATCAGAAAATCTCCTTCAATTTTTCTGAAAATCTTCAACTTTCAAGAAATTGCCTACATTTTCGGAACCTTTGGTGAATTGTTTGTCAATACAGTATAAGGGAAATTGCATTAATTTTAGTACAATTTTCTTCGATTGTCGGGAAATTTCGGGCATGCACTCTCCTTCAAATTTTGGGGAAATGTTTTGACAATTTTAGGGTTCTGTTAATTTTCGGGAAATTTTGTTTTGTTTTTGGGCACTTTCCTGAAATTTTTGATGAATTGTCTGATAATTTTATAAAAATTTCAGGTAATTTATGTCGATTTTGAAGACATTTTTTCAATTCTCTTTTAAATCATAGTACAAAAAAAAAAAAAATTATGGTACCAAATTTCCCTTCAATCATCATCATTTTTGCAAAACATTCATCGATTTTCAGGAAATTTCGTTCATTTACCCTAAAATTTAGGTGAACTGTTGATCAATTCTTTGGAAAAATGTTGTAAATTTTTGCAATTTCCTTTAATTTGAGGAGAGATATTTGTCAATTTTGTTCAATTTCTGGAAAATTTGACACATTTTATATCATTTTATCCAATTTTTCTTTCATTTTATGTTAATAATTTCCCAATTTTTACCTCTCAACTGGCCCAGGAAAACCAGGACATTGGAATCCTGTTTGGTCATTATAATTTTTTTTTGCACATCAGCAAAAAAGTGGGCGTTAAAGTCCCCAACCCAATCCCCTCCCCTCCCTCCGCGGTCCCTGATATTTAATTAAGTAGCAATGAATGGGTGAATCTCTTTGAACGTGAAATTCATATCATTATAGTTAAGGTTCCGCATTTCAAAAAGTGCTTTTAAAAGGAAGTAGGCCTACCTACTCGGTTAATTCACAACCTTCATTTTTTTTCTTATTGCTTGAATTTATATCTATGTACCTTCAATGTCCAAAAGTATGGGTATTTCAGCAAATTCTAGTTGCCTGCCAAACAAGTTATAAACAGAAAAATTAAATATAATTATTTTTAACCAATTTGAAAAAAATGGTAGGGGCAACTGAGGAGCTTGGACTTTATTAATGGCCATTGATGAGAAAGTAGTGCTGCATGTAAAAGGGCAAGGGGCTAAATTTAAGAAAACGACACTTTCATAATATATATATTTTTATAGTATCCCATTCAGCAGTCCTTATGTCTATGCAAGGGCGGTGGAGCGTTCAAAATATTTGTGGGGTTAATGAGGTCAACTCCGCCACCCCTGCTATAGCCTGATAGCCAAAAGACCCTTCTTTCCCAGTGCAAAGTAGTTCTGGAGATGCAGGTAGCGGGAGGGCAGGGGGATAAAACTGCCCATTGAGAGAAATGTTTACCTTCCCAGTTGTATAATTTCTTCCCGGTTGGGAGATAAAATTTGGAAATTATTAACATAGGTATTTCCTATAGCAAGAAATTGTATTTGCCTCATAACTGCATATTAAGCTTGTTCAGCATAGCCTGGTATAGCGAAACCACGTGGGCAGCGGCCTCATTTGCCCTAGAGTAAAGGGAACGAACGGGGCAGGAGGTGCCCTTTAATACATTTGTAACCTATTCTTAATCTTTAAGGGACAAATTGGTCATAGCTTACTTCTATCCTTGTAGACATTTAGCACTTCACTGAACTAAAGACTCCTTTTTTGCGGTATCATATCCTCATTAGCCTTAAATATAAAAAATGTGCCCTTACTAGATTTTCTACCCCTTGACCCGAGTTCCTTCTGCCATCCCTAACCACAATTCTTAGGGCCTCATTTTGTGTTGATTGCCTCATTTTCTGCTAAGGTGACCCTTCCTATGCCTCTTGTTATGTAACCATTAACGATCATTTGGCCCGAATTTCTGGAAATTTATCTAGATTCCTCCTTAATTTGGAACAAAAATTGTTTAAAGGCCAGTTGTCGTCTCTAACGTACGAGGTAAATGAAATTCAAATCCTGTGTTTTGATTGGTCGAAACACAATGGTATAGTGTGCACTTACATTGTTATGCCAATCAGTATCATTTTGGAATAAATTGTACGCCGCCACATTTTAATCACGATAGATGGCCTTTTAACTACCAGCGTTGACGGACTTTTTTGTTTACTTTTGTCTAGCCCCTTTCATTGCATTATCCCAAATGCATCCATCTATCTTTGAAAAACTTATTTAGCATTAGAAGGGAGAGACCATTGCTCACTACCGACCATTGCTCACTACCCCTACTCCCAATTCCTTACAGTTATGGAAACAGTGAGCACTAGTTGTGAACCATGGAGAACCTCATTTGAAAGAGAAGTTGGGTCAACTTTTCTTTGGTGAAAAGCTCTTTATTCTTTAATCTGCTAATCATCTTAATTGCATAATACAAGTAATTAAAACAATGGTATCATATACAATGCATCTCAAAAAATACTTAAAGAATCGTAGTAGAATTTGGCAGTACCTACAGGTTAAATATTCTATTTAATCAATTATATTTATAGCATGGCAAGAACACAGATAAGGAAATGTTTAATTGATGTACAAAAAATATATCTATAATTATATTGCAAGACAGCAGAGATATCAGCTTTAAGGCATATGGGCAGGTAGGGGTTTTCAGAAAACATCATTTTTAATAACGGCCGAGTTATTGCTGAACAATTCAAAATAAAATAACTTCTTGTTACTTCTGGGCTACATTTCAGTCACTGATAATCATGCATACTGTCTTCTCTGCTAAGTGTTGGTTGAGGATATGACAGCATGATACAGATTAAATCTTCTTGGTCATATTCAACTGAATGTTGGAGGATTGAAAAACAGTCAGTTAATATAAGGAAAATCGAAGATTTCTCTTTGGGAAGTCACAAAATTTAAATAAGATTTGCATAATTTATTATAATAATCATATATAATAAGGCATTCAAATGCTGTAAAATAGTCAATCTTTAACTCATTTTGATGAACATTTTGCTATTCTAATGGAGTATAGCACATTTTTTCCAATTAAACGCAAGTTGTTGTCACCTGTCCATAGATCTTAAACCATAATTCTCTCAAAATACATATTTGAAACCAATATTTCTATCACTCTGGTTGGCTGAAATTTAGGTAAAAATTAAATGAATATTATAAACGAATTTGAGCTGTCTTCGTAATCCCATCCCAATTTCTTGCACATAATGAAAATTTCTCAAATTTTGGTCACTACACTCCGTGGTTGAAAAGGATATTTACCGTGACGTTACTAAGTTTAAACGGTTCTTTCTGCTTTGAGTAGAAATGACTGAAATCAGAGACGAGTTATACAATCACATCATCACACTCCCTAAACGTATTTTGTGTATTCATTCAAACTGAATATTTTCTGAGATTTTGATATCTCCAACCATAAGATATTTGAGAAGTGTACTAAAACACAGTTTTGTTGCATGCCACCTGTACAAATATTCTCACTTACAAAAGACAGTAAAAATATAACAAATGCAAAAAAAGACGGTAACCTCGTTCTTCGACCATTCTATGTCAGTCATTTCATATAAACTTGTTACAGCTTTTATTTCAGTATCTTCTGAATATAAAATATTTTACAACTTTCATGCCAGTTTTGTATGTCTTTTTGTCCTCTATTATAAAAGATGACCTTTGTGATGACCTCTCTGACCACTAAAC
Organism: Chiridota heheva; assembly: GCA_020152595.1. Classification (NCBI taxonomy): domain Eukaryota; kingdom Metazoa; phylum Echinodermata; class Holothuroidea; order Apodida; family Chiridotidae; genus Chiridota; species Chiridota heheva. The sequence continues at coordinate 121,165 of JAIGNY010002848.1, read as the reverse complement.
TAATCCTTCAAAGAGCACTCATTGCAATCATATGGCCGTATTAAAAATGTGTCCTAAACACCCCATCATTAACAGAAAACTGGTCAGGTAATCATAATAAATAACCCCCCCCCCTCCCTTTCCCTTCCGAATTGCATTACTTGCTTACTCGTGCATTAAGTTATAGGATACAGTTTCCAAGCTCTGCGACATGATTCACGCATGAGTGATTTAACCCAACTTGAATAATTGTAAGGCATGTTATCGTGTCTGGAAATTATCCTGCTATGCTTGAATGTCGATATTACTTTTGTGGGTTTTCCAATTGGTGTTGTTGCATGCATCATCAGACAGGTATACCCCCAATTTGGAGAACTTTTCAATGCAGCGCTTAGATCATCATGTGCAGTGGTTAGATCATCATGTGCAGTGGTTAGATCATCATGTGCAGTGGTTAGATCATCATGTGCAGTGGTTAGATCATCATGTGCAGTGGTTAGATCATCATGTGCAGTGGTTAGATCATCATGTGCAGTGGTTAGATCATCATGTGCAGTGGTTAGATCATCATGTGCAGTGGTTAGATCACCATGTGCAGTGGTTAGATCATCATGTGCAGTGGTTAGATCATCATGTGCAGTGGTTAGATCATCATGTGCAGTGGTCAGATCATCATGTGCAGTCGTCAGATCATCATGTGCAGTGGTCAGATCATCATGTGCAGTGGTCAGATTATCATGTGCAGTGGTTAGATCATGTGCAGTGGTTAGATCATCATGTGCAGTGGTTAGATCATGTGCAGTGGTTAGATCATCATGTGCAGTGGTTAGATCATCATGTGCAGTGGTTAGATCATCATGTGCAGTGGTTAGATCATCATGTGCAGTGGTCAGATCATCATGTGCAGTGGTTAGATTATCATGTGCAGTGGTTAGATTATCATGTGCAGTGGTTAGATCATCATGTGCAGTGGTCAGATCATCATGTGCAGTGGTCAGATCATCATGTGCAGTGGTCAGATTATCATGTGCAGTGGTTAGATCATCATGTGCAGTGGTTAGATCATCATGTGCAGTGGTTAGATCATGTGCAGTGGTTAGATCATCATGTGCAGTGGTTAGATCATCATGTGCAGTGGTTAGATCATCATGTGCAGTGGTTAGATCATCATGTGCAGTGGTCAGATCATCATGTGCAGTGGTTAGATTATCATGTGCAGTGGTTAGATCATCATGTGCAGTGGTTAGATCATCGTGTATCATCGTGTACAGTGGTCAGATCATCGTGTACAGTGGTCAGATCATCGTGTACAGTGGTCAGATCATCGTGTGCAGTGGTCAGATCATCGTGTGCAGTGGTCAGATCATCGTGTGCAGTGGTCAGATCATCGTGTGCAGTGGTCAGATCATCGTGTGCAGTGGTCAGATCATCGTGTGCAGTGGTCAGATCATCGTGTGCAGTGGTCAGATCATCGTGTGCAGTGGTCAGATCATCGTGTGCAGTGGTCAGATCATCGTGTGCAGTGGTCAGATCATCATGTGCAGTGGTCAGATCATCATGTGCAGTGGTCAGATCATCATGTGCAGTGGTTAGATCATCATGTGCAGTGGTTAGATCATCATGTGCAGTGGTTAGATCATCATGTGCAGTGGTTAGATCATCATGTGCAGTGGTTAGATCATCATGTGCAGTGGTTAGATCATCATGTGCAGTGGTTAGATCATCATGTGCAGTGGTTAGATCATCATGTGCAGTGGTCAGATCATCATGTGCAGTGGTCAGATCATCATGTGCAGTGGTCAGATCATCATGTGCAGTGGTCAGATCATCATGTGCAGTGGTCAGATCATCATGTGCAGTGGTCAGATCATCATGTGCAGTGGTCAGATCATCATGTGCAGTGGTCAGATCATCATGTGCAGTGGTTAGATCATCATGTGCAGTGGTTAGATCATCATGTGCAGTGGTTAGATCATCATGTGCAGTGGTTAGATCATCATGTGCAGTGGTTAGATCATCATGTGCAGTGGTCAGATGATCATCGTGTGCAGTGGTTAGATGATCATCGTGTGCAGTGGTTAGATCATCGTGTGCAGTGGTTAGATCATCGTGTGCAGTGGTTAGATCATCATGTGCAGTGGTCAGATCATCATGTGCAGTGGTCAGATCATCATGTGCAGTGGTTAGATCATCATGTGCAGAGGTCAGATCATCATGTGCAGTGGTCAGATCATCATGTGCAGTGCTTAGATCATCGTGTGCAGTGCTTAGATCATCGTGTGCAGTGGTTAGATCATCGTGTACAGTGGTCAGATCATCGTGTGCAGTGGTCAGATCATAGTGTGCAGTGGTCAGATCATCGTGTGCAGTGGTCAGATCATCGTGTGCAGTGGTTAGATCATCATGTGCAGTGGTCAGATCATCATGTGCAGTGGTCAGATCATCATGTGCAGTGGTCAGATCATCATGTGCAGTGGTTAGATCATCATGTGCAGTGGTTAGATCATCATGTGCAGTGGTCAGATCATCATGTGCAGTGGTCAGATCATCATGTGCAGTGGTCAGATTATCATGTGCAGTGGTCAGATTATCATGTGCAGTGGTTAGATCATCATGTGCAGTGGTCAGATCATCATGTGCAGTGGTCAGATCATCATGTGCAGTGGTCAGATCATCATGTGCAGTGGTCAGATCATCATGTGCAGTGGTCAGATCATCATGTGCAGTGGTTAGATCATCATGTGCAGTGGTTAGATCATCATGTGCAGTGGTTAGATCATCATGTGCAGTGGTTAGATCATCATGTGCAGTGGTTAGATCATCATGTGCAGTGGTCAGATGATCATCGTGTGCAGTGGTTAGATGATCATCGTGTGCAGTGGTTAGATCATCGTGTGCAGTGGTTAGATCATCGTGTGCAGTGGTTAGATCATCATGTGCAGTGGTCAGATCATCATGTGCAGTGGTCAGATCATCATGTGCAGTGGTTAGATCATCATGTGCAGAGGTCAGATCATCATGTGCAGTGGTCAGATCATCATGTGCAGTGCTTAGATCATCGTGTGCAGTGCTTAGATCATCGTGTGCAGTGGTTAGATCATCGTGTACAGTGGTCAGATCATCGTGTGCAGTGGTCAGATCATAGTGTGCAGTGGTCAGATCATCGTGTGCAGTGGTCAGATCATCGTGTGCAGTGGTTAGATCATCATGTGCAGTGGTCAGATCATCATGTGCAGTGGTCAGATCATCATGTGCAGTGGTCAGATCATCATGTGCAGTGGTTAGATCATCATGTGCAGTGGTTAGATCATCATGTGCAGTGGTCAGATCATCATGTGCAGTGGTCAGATCATCATGTGCAGTGGTCAGATTATCATGTGCAGTGGTCAGATTATCATGTGCAGTGGTTAGATCATCATGTGCAGTGGTTAGATCATCATGTGCAGTGGTTAGATCATCATGTGCAGTGGTTAGATCATCATGTGCAGTGGTTAGATCATCATGTGCAGTGGTAAGATCATCATGTGCAGTGGTTAGATCATCATGTGCAGTGGTTAGATCATCATGTGCAGAGGTTAGATCATCATGTGCAGTGTTTAGATCATCATGTGCAGTGGTTAGATCATCATGTGCAGTGGTTAGATCACCATGTGCAGTGGTTAGATCATCGTGTGCAGTGGTCAGATCATCGTGTGCAGTGGTCAGATCATCGTGTGCAGTGGTCAGATCATCGTGTGCAGTGGTAAGATCATCGTGTGCAGTGGTCAGATCATCGTGTGCAATCGTTAGATCATCATGTGCAGTGGTTAGATCATCATGTGCAGTGGTCAGATCATCATGTGCAGTGGTCAGATCATCTTGTGCAGTGGTCAGATCATCTTGTGCAGTGGTCAGATCATCATGTGCAGTGGTTAGATCATCATGTGCAGTGGTTAGATTATCATGTGCAGTGGTTAGATCATCATGTGCAGTGGTTAGATCATCATGTGCAGTGGTTAGATCATCATGTGCAGTGGTCAGATCATCATGTGCAGTGGTTAGATCATCATGTGCAGTGGTTAGATCATCATGTGCAGTGGTCAGATCATCATGTGCAGTGGTCAGATCACCATGTGCAGTGGTCAGATCATCATGTGCAGTGGTTAGATCATCATGTGCAGTGGTTAGATCATCGTGTGCAGTGGTTAGATCATCATGTGCAGTGGTTAGATCATCATGTGCAGTGGTTAGATCATCATGTGCGGTGGTCAGATCATCATGTGCAGTGGTCAGATCATCATGTGCAGTGGTTAGATCATCATGTGCAGAGGTCAGATCATCATGTGCAGTGGTCAGATCGTCATGTGCAGTGGTCAGATCATCATGTGCAGTGGTTAGATCATCATGTGCAGTGGTTAGATCATCATGTGCAGTGGTTAGATCATCATGTGCAGTGGTTAGATCATCATGTGCAGTGGTTAGATCATCATGTGCAGAGGTTAGATCATCATGTGCAGTGGTTAGATCATCATGTGCAGTGGTTAGATCATCATGTGCGGTGGTTAGATCATCATGTGCGGTGGTCAGATCATCATGTGCAGTGGTCAGATCATCATGTGCAGTGGTTAGATCATCATGTGCAGAGGTCAGATCGTCATGTGCAGTGGTCAGATCGTCATGTGCAGTGGTCAGATCATCATGTGCAGTGGTTAGATCATCATGTGCAGTGGTTAGATCATCATGTGCAGTGGTTAGATCATCATGTGCAGTGGTTAGATCATCATGTGCAGTGGTTAGATCATCATGTGCAGAGGTTAGATCATCATGTGCAGTGTTTAGATCATCATGTGCAGTGGTCAGATCATCATGTGCAGTGGTTAGATCATCATGTGCAGTGGTTAGATCATCACGTGCAGTGGTTAGATCTTCATGGCAGTGGTTAGATCATCGTGTGCAGTGGTCAGATCATCATGTGCAGTGGTTAGATCACCATGTGCAGTGGTCAGATCATCATGTGCAGTGGTTAGATCACCATGTGCAGTGGTTAGATCATCATGTGTTTGTATTTCTCTGCACTTTCTAGTTTTTATTCATTCAATCAATCCTATACTACCAAATTTCGGATTGACCTTTTGTTTTCTCAACGATATCAAAATCTTCAATATTTTCCAGGCTTGAATAGCATTTCAATTCAAAATATATCATATTACAATCAAAGTGAAGGCGCCATTAGTAAATATGGGTTAAAGGTATACAGGTACAAAGGTATATGGGTACAAAGGTATGTGGGTACAAAGAAAAAGGAAATAATCCGCTATTACAAAAGAAAATAATCATGAACAGAACAGTCTTCAAGTGTTTAGTTTGACTAAGTTTACAAGTAATTAGGGAGTGTTTTAACCTGTTAAACTCTCCAGTGTTTTGTAAACACTTCCATTTGCAAGATTGCTTTTACAATGTGTTAAACTCTTCTATGTTTTGTAATCACTTCCATTTGCAACATTGCTTTTACAATGTGTTAAACTCTTCAAAGTGTTTTGTAAACACTTCCATTTGCAACATTGCTTTTACAATGTGTTAAACTCTTCTATGTTTTGTAAACACTTCCGTTTGCAACATTGCTTTTACAATATTTATCAATAGAATTGAAATTACCTTCACAAATTTTGTTTGTAAATATGGTTTAATGAACAATGTTGTGAAGAACTCAAAATAAATTAAATAAGCTTTTAATTTGAGTATTTTTAAATGCAATTTACAATTTGTTAGAAGACAACTTTAAATCTTTATATTTCTTTCCTTAATTAAATTGTTGAAAAGGATGTCTGTTCCCTCAGATATCTATTGGATTTACCAACCGAAAGTCACGGACAAAGTTAAAAAATTATACTTGCCTACTGAAAGTGAAGGGGAAAAGTCATAAAATTACACTAAAATACTAAAAATCGCCATGCAATAGGTACAAATATGGGAAAAAGTGTGTGAGGGGGATGGGGGAATTCCCCCTTGCGCCCCAAACCCAGCCTATGAGGGAATAAACAGATCAAAGCAATTCTTTTCCAGAACCAGATACATTCCAAAACTTTACAAAATGTTGTTAAGGTTTAAAATCACTGGATTTAAACATAAGAAAATAGAGAAGTTTTCCCCTCCATATATCAACTTACATATCAAGACCTTAAACATACCAGAAGCTGTAAATGGTCG
>JAIGNY010002848.1:12500-110000 GCA_020152595.1 Chiridota heheva | reverse complement strand
AGGAGTAAACCCATTTCAGAGATTCACAAATGTGTTAAAAAGTGATGCAGTAGCCTATACAGCATGATGTCATAGCTGCACATTTTTTATGCATTTCAATTGAAAGTAAATGACTTTGGGAAACAAATTGCTAATGGTTTGAAATATTTTGTCAAAGATATCTTGATTTTTCTTAATACTTGGATGAAAATAACAATAATAAGGTTTACTTAGCAACTGCAACTGCTACTAAAGGACTTCTACGGCTGGATTTATAATATATGTTTAATTTAACCTTATTACATACTATTTCCTCCCAAAATGAAATAAAAATGAATTAATTGATAATAATTAATGATTTAAAAATGAAAAAAACTCACAGGGTAAATTCTACAAATGAGAATGGGTATCCATGTTGCTGTGCTATGCCAGCACAAACAACATTCGCTGATGCCCCAATTAGAGTGCCATTCCCACCTAGACAAGCCCCAAATGCCAAGGACCATACCATTGGTTCAAGAGGTAGGTTTAATTCAGAATCTTCACTTAAGGATATAATGACTGGTACCTGCAAGAAAATGATTACTTGATCAATGTCATGTTTTATTTTTCAATCTGTATTACATTTTGAATATCTTAATTGTTATTTTTGAATATCTCAAATGTTATTTTGGATAAAAAAAAATTGGGATATCAATTTTTTTTTTATTATTGAATATCAGAAAGTATTATTATTATTATTATTATTATATAAAAATATAAATTTATTAATTATTATATAAAAATATACATTTCTGATATCAACAGAATTTGAATACCTCAAATGTTAATTCAGATATGAAATAAACAAAATTTTAGGATATCCAAAAATAATTTTGGGATACTAAAAATGAATTTGAGGATATCCAAAAAGAATTTTGGAAATCAGAAATTTTATTTTGGATATCAGGAATTAGTTTCCTAACATCAAAGTATAATTATTTGCATAAAGCAGATAGGTAAGGTAGATAGGTAAGGTAAGGTAGATAGGTAAGGTAAGGTAGATAGGTAAGGTAAGGTAACTATGAGCAAACCATGACTACTTCACCTTCTTGACTGAACTATCTTAAAAGGATCAAATGTATAAATACTTTTGATTCTCATTTTGATTTCTTCCTGCTGCTTTATTTCGTTCTTCTCCTCCATGTTGTTTTAGTCTCAGGGTTAGTTGTTAGGTGCCCATGTAAGAGCGGTCACGCAGTCGTGATTCTTTTCATGTCTTAAAGTATGACCAATAAATTTCCATTTCTTCGTCTCTTGTCGCAAAGAGGTTGAATGTCAGCTCTTTGGGGTACTTCTCTGTTGCCATCTTATGTTTAAGATTGCAGCTGTTGCCATCTTATGTTTAAGATTGCAGCTGTTGCCATCTTATGTTTAAGATTGCAGCTGTTGCCATCTTATGTTTAAGATTCCAGGTGTTGCCATCTTATGTTTAAGATTCCAGGTGTTGCCATCTTATGTTTAAGATTCCAGGTTAGCGGCATTTGTGTTGAGGATGTCAATAATCTTTTCATCACCTTTATTCCTTCTCCAGGTTTTGCTTCTGTACAGGAGTGCAGGCTTCACTAGAGTTTTTTTATAAGTTAATCGTTGTATTTTTGCATATATTGCTTGAGCTCCACACTTTTTTAGTCTCACGAATGTGCCTCTTCCTTTCTTTTATCTATAGTGTATATCGCATGATCCTCCTCTGTCTTTAATCTATTGTGTATATCTCCTCTCTGTCTTTAATCTATTGTGTATATCGCATGATCCTCCTCTGTCTTTAATCTATTGTGTATATCGCATGATCCTCCTCTGTCTTTAATCTAATCTGATCCTCCTCTGTCTTTAATCTATTGTGTATATCGCATGATCCTCCTCTGTCTTTAATCTTGTGTATATGTGATCCTCCTCTGTCTTTAATCTATTGTGTATATCGCATGATCCTCCTCTGTCTTTAATCTATTGTGTATATCGCATGATCCTCCTCTGTCTTTAATCTATTGTGTATATCGCATGATCCTCCTCTGTCTTTAATCTATTGTGTATATCCTGATCCTCTCCTCTGTCTTTAATCAATATCTATGATCCTCCTCTGTCTTTAATCTATTGTGTATATCGCCTCCTCTGTCTTTAATCTATTGTGTATCCCTCCTCTGTCTTTAATCTATTGTGTATATCGCATGATCCTCCTCTGTCTTTAATCTATTGTGTATATCGCATGATCCTCCTCTGTCTTTAATCTATTGTGTATATCGCATGATCCTCCTCTGTCTTTAATCTATTGTGTATATCGCATGATCCTCCTCTGTCTTTAATCTATTGTGTATATCGCATGATCCTCCTCTGTCTTTAATCTATTGTGTATATCTCATGATCCTCCTCTGTCTTTAATCTATTGTGTGTATCTATTGTGTATATGTGATCCTCCTCTGCATGATCCTCCTCTGTCTTTAATCTATTGTGTATATCGCATGATCCTCCTCTGTCTTTAATCTATTGTGTATATCCCTCCTCTGTCTTTAATCTATTCTGTGTGTATATCGCATGATCCTCCTCTGTCTTTAATCTATTGTGTATATCCTGATCCTCCTCTGTCTTTGATCCTCCTGTCTTTAATATCCTGATCCTCTCTGTCTTTAATCTATTGTGTATATCGCATGATCCTCCTGTCTTTAATCTACAGTATATCGCATGATCCTCCTCTGATCCTCCTCTGTCTTTAATCTATTGTGTATATCGCATGATCCTCCTCTGTCTTTAATCTATTGTGTGTATATCCTCCTCTGTCTTTAATCTATTGTGTATATCGCATGATCCTCCTCTGTCTTTAATCTATTGTATATATCGTCATGATCCTCCTCTGTCTTTAATCTATTGTGTATATCGCATGATCCTCCTCTGTCTTTAATCTATATCGTATGTGTATTTAATCAATCCTCCTCTGTCTTTAATCATTGTGTATATGATCCTCCTCTGTCTTTAATCAATCTATTGTGTATATCGCATGATCCTCCTCTGTCTTTAATCTATTGTGTATATCACATGATCCTCCTCTTGTCTTTAATCGCATGATCCTCCTCTGTCTTCAATCTATCCTCCTGATCCTCCTCCTCTGTCTTTAATCTATTGTGTATCCTCCTCTTTAATCTGTTGTGTATATCTTCCTCCTCTTGTCTTTAATCTATATCGATGATCCTCCTCTGTCTTTAATCTATTGTGTATATCGATGATCCTCCTCTGTCTTTAATCTATTGTGTATCTATTGTGTCTTTAATCTATTGTGTATATCGATGATCCTCCTCTGTCTTTAATCTATTGTGTAATCTGATGATCCTCCTCTGTCTTTAATCTATTGTGTATATCGCATGATCCTCCTCTGTCTTTAATCTATTGTGTATATCGATGATCCTCCTCTGTCTTTAATCTATTATGTATATCGCATGATCCTCCTCTGTCTTCAATCTATTGTGTATATCGCATGATCCTCCTCTGTCTTCCTCTGTCTTTAATCTATTGTCCTCCTCTGTCTTTAATCTATTGTATATCGCATGATCCTCCTCTGTCTTCAATCTATATATCCTCCTCTGTCTGTCTTTAATCTATCGTCTTTAATCTATTGTGTATATCATGATCCTCCTCTGTCTTTAATCTATTGTGTATATCGCATGATCCTCCTCTGTCTTTAATCTATTGTGTAATCCTCCTCTGTTGTGTATATCGCATGATCCTCCTCTGTCTTTAATCTATTGTGTATATGTATATCGCATGATCCTCCTCTGTCTTTAATCTGATCCTCCTCTGTCTTTAATCTTATCCACGTCCTCCTCTGTCTATAATCTGTGATGATCCTCCTCTGTCTTTAATCTATTGTGTATATCGCATGATCCTCCTCTGTCTTTAATCTATTGTGTATATCATGATCCTCCTCTGTCTTTAATCTTTGTATATCGCATGATCCTCCTCTGTCTTTAATCTATTGTGTATATCGCATGATCCTCCTCTGTCTTTAATCTATTGTGTATATCGCATGATCCTCCTCTGTCTTTAATCTATTGTGTATATATGATCCTCCTCTGTCTTTAATGATCCTCCTCTGTCTTTAATCTATTGTGTATATCCTCCTTGTCTTTAATCTATTGTCCCTCCTCTCTTTAATCTATTGTGTATATCGCCTCCTCTGTCTTTAATCTATTGATCCTCCTCCTCTGTCTTTAATCTATTGTGTATATCGCATGATCCTCCTCTGTCTTTAATCTATTGATCCTCCTCCTCTGTCTTTAATCTATTGTGTATATCGCATGATCCTCCTCTGTCTTTAATCTATTGTGTATATCTCCCCTGTCTTTATGATCCTCCTCTGTCTTTAATCTTGTGTATTGTGTATCCTCTGTCTTTAATCTATTGTGTATATCGCATGATCCTCCTCTGTCTTTAATCTATTGTGTATATCGCATGATCCTCCTCTGTCTTTAATCTATTGTGTATATCGCATGATCCTCCTCTGTCTTTAATCTATTGTGTATATCTCATGATCCTCCTCTGTCTTTAATCTATTGTGTATATCGCATGATCCTCCTCTATCTTTAATCTATTGTGATCCTCCTCTGTCTTTAATCTATTGTGTATATCGCATGATCCTCCTCCTCTGTCTTTAATCTTGTGTATATGTGATCCTCCTCTTTGTCTGTCTTTAATATCCTGTCTGTCTTTAATCTATTGTGTATATCGCATGATCCTCCTCTGTCTTTAATCTATTGTGTATCCTCCTCTGTCTTTAATCCTCCTCCTGTCTTTAATCTTTGTGTATATCAATCTTTAATTGTGTATATCCTCCTCTGTCTTTAATCTATTGTGTATATCGCATGATCCTCCTCTGTCTTTAATCTATTGTGTGATCCTCCTCTGTCTTTAATCTATTGTGTATATCGCATGATCCTCCTCTGTGTCTTTATGATCCTCCTCTGTCTTTAATCTATTGTGTATATCGCATGATCCTCCTCTGTCTTTAATCTATTGTGTATATCGCATGATCCTCCTCTGTCTTTAATCTTTGTGTAATCTATGATCCTCCTCTGTCTTTAATCTATTGTGTATATCGCATGATCCTCCTCTGTCTTTAATCTATTGTGTATATCGCATGATCCTCCTCTGTCTTTAATCTATTGTGTATATCGCATGATCCTCCTCTGTCTTTAATCTATTGTGTATCCTCCTCTGTCTTTAATCTATTGTGTATATCAATGATCCTCCTCTGTCTTTAATCTATTGTGTATATCGCATGATCCTCCTCTGTCTTTAATCTATTGTGTATATCGCATGATCCTCCTCTGTCTTTAATCTATTGTGTATATCGCATGATCCTCCTCTGTCTTTAATCTATTGTGTATATCGCATGATCCTCCTCTTGTCTTTAATCTATTGTGTATATCCCTCCTCTGTCTTTAATCTATTGTGTATATCGTCATGATCCTCCTCTGTCTTTAATCTATTGTGTATATCGCATGATCCTCCTCTGTCTTTAATCTATTGTGTATATCGCATGATCCTCCTCTGTCTTTAATCTTTAATCGCATGATCCTCCTCTGTCTTTAATCTATTGTATATCGCATGATCCTCCTCTGTCTTTAATCTATTGTGTATATCGTCCTCCTCTGTCTTTAATCTATTGTGTATATCGCCTCCTTTGTCTTTATGATCCTCCTCTGTCTTTAATCTATTGTGTATATCGCATGATCCTCCTCTGTCTTTAATCTATTTGAGTCCTCCTCTGTCTTTAATCTATTGTATATGATCTGTGTATATCATCCTCCTCTGTCTTTAATCTATTGTGTATATCGATGATCCTCCTGTCTTTAATCTATTGTGTATATCGCATGATCCTCCTCTGTCTTTAATCTATTGTGTATATCGCATGATCCTCCTCTGTCTTTAATCTATTGTGTATATCGATGATCCTCCTCTGTCTTTAATCTATTGTGTATATCGATGATCCTCCTCTGTCTTTTAATCTATTGTGTATATCGCATGATCCTCCTCTGTCTTTAATCTATTGTGTATCCTCCTCCTGTCTTTAATCTATTGTGTATATCGATGATCCTCCTCTGTCTTTAATCTATTGTGTATATGATCCTCCTCTGTCTTTAATGTGTATCCTCCTCCTCTGTCTTTAATCTATTGTGTATATCGCATGATCCTCCTCTGTCTTTAATCTATTGTATCCTCCTCTGTCTTTAATCTATTGTGTATATCGCATGATCCTCCTCTGTCTTTAATCTATTGTGTATCTTTAATCTATAGTGTATATCGTCTTTAATCTATTGTGTATATCTGATCCTCCTCTGTCTTTAATCTATTGTGTATATCCTGATCCTCCTCTGTCTTTAATCTATTGTATATATCGATGATCCTCCTCTGTCTTTAATCTATTGTGTATATCGCATGATCCTCCTCTGTCTTTAATCTATTGTGTATATCGCATGATCCTCCTCTGTCTTTAATCTATTGTGTATATGATCCTCCTCTGTCAGTCATGATCTCCTCCTCTTGTCTTTAATCTATTGTGTATATCGCAATCTATTGTGTATATCGCATGATCCTCCTCTGTCTTAATCTCTGTGATCCTCCCTCCTCTGTCTTTAATCCTCCTTGTGTCTTTAATCCTCCTCTGTCTTTAATTGTGTATATCCTCCTGTGTCTTTATGATCATCTTCCTAATCTATTGTTGTATATCATGATCTGATCCTCCTCTGTCTTTAATCTGTGTATATCGTGATCCTCCTCTGTCTTTAATCTATTTGTATAATGCTGATCCTCCTCTGTCTTTAATCTATTGTGTATATCGCATGATCCTCCTCTGTGTCTTCAATCTATTGTGTATATCATGATCCTCCTCTGTCTTTAATCTATTGTGTATATCGCATGATCCTCCTCTTGTCTTTAATCTATTGTGTATATCGCATGATCCTCCTCTGTCTTTACACACTGTAGCACTCAGGTAGATGTCAACAACTTCTCTATTAACTGTTAAGATATGTTGTCATTGCTTCTTGTACTAATTTTCATGATCTTGCACCTTTGTGTGTTAAATCTCAATACGGTTCTTTGATCCTTTTCTGCATGGATTTTGTTTGTATACTTCGTTTGGTAGAGGATAGGAGACCAATGTTATTTGCAAAATCTAGGTCGTCAAGCTGGGATGTCAACTTCCATCCCATTCCTGTCTACCATTCTGGACAGCTCTCCTTACTCTATAACAAGTATGAACAGGAAATCTGACATTTGGCAGCCTTCTTTCACACCTGTGGTAACTGGAAACAAGTTAGTTGCCTCGTTTTCATCAATTACAGCCCATTGGAAGCTGTCCTACATGGCTTTCACACTGTTGAACAATTTGTTAGGTATTCCGTATGCTTCATAATTATCCATACCATATGCTTTCTCTGTGTGAAGCCAAATGCCTTTTTAAAGTCTATATGAAGTGTACATACAGTGGGGGCTTGCCTCTCCAGTTTCTACAATCTTTTAGGTCCCCTTTCTTTGAGAGCTTGGTGATCCCCTTTTGAGAGCTTGGTGATTTCTTTGGGATTTTCAAATGTAACCAGTCTTTGTCTATCATCTGTTTAAGCTTTAATGTTGTAAAGTCTCCAATTGCTTTGAGCAGCTCTGCCTTTATTATTGTGCTCATTTGCATAAAGTTGCTACATTATATGAAATGAGCAGACTTTTGTTTTATTTAGTATGATCAGTCAAGGAGTGTGACAAGATGTGACTGCATATGGACATAGGGAGGGATACCATGTGGAACATGGATGAGGACCGTGCAGGACATATGATATAATATGTACAATGTGGTATATACCAAGGGCTATATCAGGCATAATTTTTTGACTCCACCTTTTTTCTTATTCTACAAGTCATTTGCATATAAGTTATTATATGAACTGACACTTTTATACAGAGTATGCTCAATCAGGGACTGTGATAGCTAGGATGAGACTTCTTATGGAGCCTATGGGATGTCATGTGGGACGTGGGGTGGGAAGCCATGTGGGACATGGGGTAAAATGCCATGTGGGACATGGGGTGGGATGCCATGTGGGACATGGGGTGGGATGCCATGTGGGACATGGGGTAAGATGCCATGTGGGACATGGGGTGGGATTCCATGTGGAACAGGCTGGAATGCCATGTAGGATATATGGTGGAATGCCATGCAGAACAGGGTGGAATGCCATGCAGGACAGGTTGGACTGCCATGCAGGACAGGGTGGAATGCCATGGGATGGGATGTCATGTGGGACATGGGATGGTATGGGATGTCATGTGGAACATGGAGTCCCACCCCATTCAACAAGTCATTTGCATATAAGTTATAATGTGAACTGACACTTTCATACATAGTATGCTCAATCAGGGACTGTGATAGCTAGGATGGGACTTCTTATGGAGCCTATGGGATGTCATGTGGGACATGGGGTGGGATGCAATGTGGGACATGGGGTGGGATGCCATGTCGAACAGGGTGGAATGCCATGTGGGACATGGGGTGGGATGCCATGAGTAACACAGAGTGTGACATAGGTTGAGATGCCATGTGTGATATAGGGTAGGAGGCTATGTGGGACATAGGGTAGGAGACCATGGGGACATGGGATATGATGACATGTGGGACATAAAGTAGGATGTCATTGGGACATTGGGAGGGATACCATGTGGAACATATGGTGGGATCCAATGTGGGACATATGGTGGGATGCCATGTGAGTCATAGGGTGGGATGCCATGTTGGACATATGGTAGAATGCCATGGGGACATACTGTATGGTGGAATGCCATGTGGGATATATGGTGGAATGCCATGTGGGACAAGGCATGAAATGGGATGTCATGTGGGGCATGAGGTGGGATGTCATTTGGGGCATGAGGTGGGATGTCATTTGGGACATGGGATGGATCCATGTGGGACATAGGGTGGGATACCATGTGGGTCATAGGATGGGATGCCATGTGGGACATATGGTGGAATGCCACATGCGACAAGGGATGGGATGGGATGTCATGTGGGACATGGGGTGGGTTGCCATGTGGGACATGGGATGCCATGTGGGACTTAGTGTGAGATGCCATTTTTATAATTGGCTGGGTCATATGATATGGGTGTCAATTTGCATGGGCATGCGAACCATGATGGTATTTACTGTTCTAGTTTACGTCTGTTAAGCTTGGTGAGTTTATGTTCATGTCAGTAATTTCTGCATCCTCTTGTTCCATGACAATATTGTCTGGTTTCTTCCTATTGAGCATCTCTTCAAAGAGCTCTCTCCATCTGATACGGTTTCCTCCTTTTCGCTCGTTAAGTTTCCATCCTTGTCTTTCACTGCATACTCCTATTTAGGCTTTTCATTTCCTCCTTTCCGCTCGTTAAGTTTCCATCCTTGTCTTTCACTGCATACTCCTATTTAAGCTTTTCATTTTTAATTTCTTTATCCTTCTGTATCTTGTCACTATACTGTTTTTCTTTGACTCTTTCCAACCTGGTGCCTTCTATTTTCTGTTTTAAGTCTTTTCTTTGTTCTACAAGATTCCATGCTTCTGGCCCTCTATCCAAGTGGTTTACTATTTATTCATTTTTTGTAACCTTATACCTCTTATGCCATCTCTGTGAATGCTTTTGCCATTATTTCTTCAGTTTGATCAATTTCCTTATCCGTTTCGTCAAAATCACGTGTATTTTGTATAGTCCTTTGTACCTGTTTCTCAATTTTATGCTGAATTGGTTCTTCAGACTTCAGTTTGTTTGTATCATACCTGTTCCTTCTGTTCGCTTCTTTAAGTGGGACTTTCTTTAACATCAGTTGTATTGTATTTCTAAATAGTGGTTACTTGTTATGTCTGCAGATCTCAGGACTCTTGACTTTCTGAACATTCTATTGATTAATGTGTGATCGAGTTGGTTGGATGTTGATCCACCAGGGGATACCCATGTCAGCTTGTGTTTTTGTTCATGCAGAAAAATTATATACCAGTGATGACAAGCTTGTTCATGTTGCATAGATCACAAAGTCTAATTGTGCCATTGTCATTAAAGGTACCTGATTCATGCTTACCCATTATTCTTTCGTACTTGAAGTTATCGCAACCTACTTTAGCATGTATGTCCCCTGATATGATCAGCATGTCATGCTTGTGGGCTTTATCAGTCTAGCTTTGCAAGTCATTATAGAATGTGTCTTTCAGGTGGTCCTTTGTCTGCATCCTCAGTGGGGGCATAGGCATGTATCATGATCAGTATTACAAACTTTGGAGTAGAATTTGACTACTATTAGCTTAGCATTTGCAGCTTCTCTGGTCATTAAAATCGTCACACCTTGGCGATGTATATCATCGTTTCTTCCAGAGTGCTTACAATTTCATCAGTGCAGGGTCTTGTCTTTCCTGATCACTTCTCACCATTATGTCAACATAGGTGTTTCCCATCTCTGTCAGAGTTAGTGATCCATATACTCAAACAGTTAGCACCAAAGGTATATTCATGGAGAATGGGATGGGTGCAACAGTGTCATGGAATGAGAGGTAATCAAATACAGAGAAAAGAGAATTGGTGGAAGGAAGTTCACCACCATCCTAAATTCAAGCATATGAAGGCAATTTATTTTATTTAAAAAATGTAGACCTAGTCTAAAACTACTGTCTGAAAGTCAGGGGAGGAGGAAGAGGTCTCATCTGACCCAAGGAATTACGGCCCTGCTTTGACCAGCCATAATTTAAAAACTTATTGTGAAATTTCATGAAGACTGTTCTACTCGGAATTCTCTGATCATTTTGATATTTATTAATTAGAAACATTTCATATCTGTCTATAGACCTTTGAAGTACAAGCATAACTTTTATCTCTGATTTTCCCAGAAGTGCTACAAACATCTATTTTCACTACAAAGGATTGAAAAATTCCTTCAGGAATTTGCTTGAAAATTATTTCTGACCATCAACATATACAGCAAATATTCACAGCAAAAAGGGTTGTGGCAGAGGAAGCTGTTTCATATGGCAAAAGTTATACTTTACTCAAATAAATCATGTTAAGGGGGGGGGGGGGTCAAAGTATTCTCTTGGGAGAATCATTTCCTCTTCACCCCATTGCATTACAGCAATTGCAAATGAGATGAGGTAATTGAAGAGGGAACTTAGTCAACTTACCATGGCTGTAGTGAAAGGAATATTGTCAATAAATGAAGAGGCCAAAGCTGAAACCCACAATATCAAGACAATTGCAACGGTCAGACGAGACTCCTCATCAACTTTCTATGGAAATAAGATCAATGATTAATCATCTGACTAGAATATGTGGACATTATTTCAAGAATGCCTGCAAGGGTAGCAATCACCCCATGCCAACAGAGGCATAGGAAGAAGAGAGGGGAAAACTGCCCCTGAGAGGATTTAACCTTCTAGGTTGCATGCTTTCTTCCCTGTGGGGAGGTAAAATTTGGCAACATTTCCCAAAAATTGAACAAAATTTATGGAAAATTGACAAGCAATTGCAGGAGATTTCCTAAAAATACCAGCACTGTTTGTTGGAAACTAAATTTAAGAGTGCAATTTTACTTCTGGTATCCGGGACATTTACGGGTTCTTTCCCCATGGGGGCATTGGCAGAAAGAAGTGCCCTCCTGCTTACTTAGCCTGGGACCAGAATTGCTTTTTGTGAATCATACTCCAAGTGTGAAAGCTAAAAGAACTTGATAATTGAACATGAACATACCTGCTAATTATGCTGAGGCTTTTTTTCATATTTTCATGCTTTGTGGACCATTTTTATCCTGGCAAACATATGCATGCAAGCCCACCATTTTAATGTTTTCTCTTGGAACAAAATCTTATGTTGTTTAATTTTCAGCACTGTTTGTTACAAATATTCCATGTTACCAGCAAATTATACTAATGAACTTATTTTATCTTTATTTCTCACTGCAATCAATTTTGCCTACATTTCCATTTTTTAGCATTAGCGGAAATCCCCCCCCTTCCCCCCCTTCCTTTCCCATTTCCATACACTTTAAACTGTCTTCTTTTACTTGAGATACATTAATCAACTGCACTGTACTTACCTTAATGAGATCAGCCACTATGTCACCAATGAAATCAATGACACCCAGTTCTGTCAATCCCTGAAAAGTAACCAAAAATGGGAAATGGCTCATATTTCACTGCAAACACACAAACACCAGTGGTTGAAGATTTATGGAGGCATATACAATAACTAAATGCTTAAATATCTTTCAAAAAATATGAAAAAGTCCCAATTAAAAATTGACTATTTTAAAGTCTCGTCTCAGCTAAATTCGTAAAATTGTGATGTTCATATCTTTCATGTCACATTTGGTTGTGAATCCCTTTTCAATTAAATATGTACTGTATGCATTGTGTGTGTATTAATGTACAGTGTGCTAGTCACTTCTGCGGCGGTTATTTATTAGCAGTTGGTCATGATGAATAATTCTGGCTATAAATTTTAGTCCAATGCATCCAAACTTACCAGTGTTTATAACTCACTGATGAAAACATCCTTTTAAATGTCCGAATGAATCCTCAGCCCCACATAAGATGCATGAATTATCCCTGCAGTAACCAAATCCACAATACCTAGCTCTTCACAATAAGTTCCATTGTGTGCCTATAGATGATTGGAAGTGTAATTACTGATGCGTAAAATCACTAAACTATCTGTGGTGGGCTTCTTAATTGCTTCTCGCAGTCTAAAAGTTATTAAATTGGAGGTTCTTGTGGGTGAAAAGAATGAAAATTTGTAACGAGGATTGGTTGTCGGTATTTGTGTATGACCAGTGAAAAAGGTTGACTTGTATTGTATATTGCTGTCCATGTTAGTACGATACCTCGCCTTTAAGCTACAGCTTTTTTTAATTTTCAGGTGTTAAAATGGAACTTTTAAGGTAAATTAGTGATGTATGTATGAATAGACAAACCTCTCTGTTTTCTTATGCAAATCTATTGATTTTGCATCATTAATCAAGCTTTCATTAAGACAAGAAACTGATTCAAGAAACAAGGTTTTTGAAATTTAGCCATACCCAAATCAACAGTTAAAATATTAGTTCAGTGGTGAAGCAAGTTCATCTAATCAAAAGAAACAAAATGGTGAAGAAAGCATTCTTAAATCTTATTTCTTTAAGAAGATATTGAAGTTTAAAGTTTGGTATCATTTGTATAGAAACGACTGAGATCAGACTAGTCGTGATGTCACAGCCTCAGGTACCCTAAAGTCCTAATGCATTATATCAATTATTTTCCTGTGATTTTGCTTTAAACCCATTGTATATGTCAGGAAAGAAGTAAGCCGGAATCTAGTAAGATTATATATAATTTATCTCCTGAAGAAAGTTTGAGAAAAAATATTTCAAATTGCAAAAAAGTTAAGATTAATTTTCTTTAAAATGCATTAACAATTGTTAAAAAAGCGAGGATTAGGGTACCAACCTTCCATTGTCAGGGCTGTAGTGGCCTATTGAAAAGTACTACTGTAGGCTTGATTGCATGTCGAAGGCACGATAGATGGACAAAGCCCCAAAAAACTAAATATGTGCATTTTAGCGAAATAGTGCCACAGCATTGCCGTTGTGTGGGCTACAGCCCTGATAGTAGACTACAAAAAGTTATTTCTACACAGATAAGACAATAAAACAACAAAATATGATAGAATACATAAAGATTTTGATGAACCCGAGGCTACGACATCACAACTACTGTAGTCTGATTTGAGTCGTTTCTACACAAATTATACCAATCTTTAAACTTGAATATCTCCTTAACAGAATAAGATATTGAAGTAGTTTCTTCACCATTTCATTTCCCTTAAAGACCTCTTTCGACTTGTTTAACCACTGAGCTATTATCACACCAAGTAATGGGAAATAAAACTGAGCATTTTTGGAGCTGTCTATTGACTTTTATGGTCATGTATAAAGTTCATGTACGGACACCAAAGGCTAAATTATTTCACAATCTATTAGAAAACATGCTATATAACCTTAGCTGTTGAGAAAATAATGCAAAATACACCAATCCACCTATCTACCAAATAAAATTCTCATCAAAATTGAAGGAAATTGGCTAATTTACAGATTTATAAATTCAAAACTTGATATGGAAATAATTGATGTTGGTAAAACCATAGTTTCTTTAAGGCATTGCCACTTTAAAGGAGATATTTCGGAAAACAGTTTTGACAAAATACAAAAACTTAATTTGTTCAATTTATAAATCCACCCTAAAAATATATATAAAAAAAACCTTCAGCTATTGGTGTGGTATCAATATCCCAAACTTTGAACCAAGTACCAATTAGGGCTACTTGTATCACAAACCATGTACCAATTAGGGCTACTTGTATCACAAACCATGTACCAATTAGGGCTACTTGTATCACAAACCATGTACCAATTAGGGCTACTTGTATCACAAACCATGTACCAATTAGGGCTACTTGTATCACAAACCAAGTACCAATTAGAGCTACTTGTATCACAAACCAAGTGCCAATTAAGGCTACTTGTATCACAAACCAAGTACCAATTAGGGCTACTTGTATCACAAACCAAGTACCAATTAGGGCTACTTGTATCACAAACCAAGTACCAATTAGGGCTACTTGTATCACAAACCAAGTGCCACAAAACCAAGTACCAATTAGGGCTACTTGTATCACAAACCAAGTACCAATTAGGGCTACTTGTATCACAAACCAAGTACCAATTAGGGCTACTTGTATCACAAACCAAGTACCAATTAGGGCTACTTGTATCACAAAGCATGTACCAATTAGGGCTACTTGTATCACAAACCAAGTACCAATTAGAGATACTTGTATCACAAACCAAGTACCAATTATAGCTACTTGTATCACAAACCAAGTACCAATTAGGGCTACTTGTATTACAAACCAAGTACCAATTAAAGCTACTTGTATCACAACTAAACAGCGATATAAAAAACAATATGGTGATACCATGCAGACAATTTTTGTAAATCTGATGTTGTTCAAGCTATAGAGCAATCTTTGGAAGGTTACAAAGACATACATCTATGGCAGATAAAATATAGGAGAGAAACAATATAGATTCTCCTTTTTAGAGACAAAAAACTTTATCAGTTTATTTAAGTAATAAAATAAAAGCTTAAAACCTCAGTTTATTTTATTTACCTTTGATAGTATGATGCCACTAAGCAGGGCCGTAATTATCATCCACGAAGTGGGAGGCTAGGTCAAAGATCCTCGGGGAGTGGGGTTAAGGGTCAGAGCAAAAAGTCCCAACTCAGAAGCTCAAATGTTTAACCAAGACACACAACCTAAATTCAAACATTTTTAGGCCCCAAAACAAAAAAGTTTCCAGAAAAAAAACTTATTTTTAACCTTCCAATTGAAAGTGGGGGGAAAATGCACCTAGTGAGCATATGTGATACAAAACATGAGCTTTCTTGACATGTTAATATTCTATGCAAATATATTATACCTCCATAAGAATAAAGAGGGCAGCAAAGAAGAGTAGCGTTGTCCATTCCACTCGGTGCATTACACTCTCCAAATCATGAATGTCTGAAAGCACCAGTAATGCCATGGCTGCAATCACTGCTATCCAACCTAAACACAAAACAAAATGCCATCAACGTAAATGCACTTAACATCACGATCATACTCAATACATTCAAAGTACCATAGTTATCCTGGGGCCTGGGGAATCATTTTAAGACAACTTAATCGGAGTGCATATTACTGGTTGTTTGATTTGTGATTGCCAAAATAAGTTTTCCAACATTTCTGGAAAAGGGGAAAAGGCATCCCATCCCATGTACTGATGTAAGAATTCTATTCCATAATCAAAATCTGATGCATTTGTAAGTATTCAAAGAATTAGTTCAGCGGTCAGGTAAGTCTGAAAGAAAACGTCAATAGAAACATAAAGGTGAAGAAAGCATTCAAAAATCTGATTCCATTTAGGAGATATTTAACTTCAAAGTTTGATCTTGACTGGTGTATTAAGTCTACTCAGGACTGAAGGAAGTCTGGTGCCTTCATCCTCACATTCTTAACAATTGTTAATGCATTTTTAAGAAAATTAATTTAACTTTTCTATTATTTGAGTTATTTTTCCCTCGAACTTTCTCCAGGTGGTAAATTATAATTACCCTTATAATATTATGTTTGACTACTTTCCTGGCATATCCAATGGTATTTAAGCCACGAAATCGCAGGACAAAATACGATAGAATACATAAAGATGTTTAGGAATCTGATTTAAGTCGTTTCTACACAAATGATACTAAACCCTAAACTTACATATCTCCTTGACAGAATAAGATTTTGCAATGCTTTCTTCACCATTTTGTCCCTTTGGAAGTCCTCTTTCACATAAGATGGACATGCTTGACAACTAAAATAATCTTTTAAAGCATTAGTAGTACTTAAAATCATAGTTACCGATGTCAAGATACAGTCCAGAAATGAACGATTGTATAAAGAACATAGTGATGGTCACAATCAGCACTGCCCCACACTTCATCAGGAGTACCATGTTAGTGATTTTATACTGTAACAAAAAAATCATTGAAATCAAAATTTAAACTTTATCCTTCATTATGTCTCAGTTCACAGATTGGGAACATATTAATATTAATTGAGGACATTACTATAAGCAAGGAGATACCATTTAGTTGTGCTCAAGAATGGCATGATGAGGGTGGGGCAGAGTGGTTACAAAAACTGTAATTCTTTAGTGTATATATCTGAGAATTTCACCTGTTGTAGCCTTTCACATTAAAAAAAAACTCAACCAGAATCATACTAATAACCTTTTTCTCTTTGATCCACATTTACAGATAAAATTAATATCCAATTTTTTTCAAGAAAATTAGGCCTAGGTTTTAAGGAAATTAGGCTTAGGTTTCAAGGAAATTAGGCTTAGGTTTACTAAGTTTTAAACCGATCCACCTGAACTCTATTGGATAATTCACTCCATTTATTAACCAGTTGTGGAGCACAGGTTGGAGACCTACCAGGAATCAAACCCGGGAAGCTAGACTGGGAAACTAAAGCTTAACCGCACCGCTGAAATGGAGGTCTCTTATCATTGGGGGTACAAACATAGTCATCCCAATCAAAATTGATGTCAACAAAATTATTGGGAGGACATGGAAGAGAATAAAGACCTTTGCTTTCATTTCTTCAAGATTATCCCTCCAGTCCTCTCCAGCTCCTTCCACATGCCTGGAGAAAGACAAACACAGAACATTACATGTACACCAACATCAATCCTGTACAAGGAATCCCAACAGAAAGTTTCCATCGGAGACTCATTCACCAGGAACCCAAAGTTTCAGCAAGGAATATGCATAAGAATGAGTACCTATCTAGGACCCATTCAACAGGAACCCATTTGAGCAAGGAATATGCATAAGAATGAGTACCTATCTAGGAGACCCATTCAACAGGAACCCATTTGATCATTTGATCATTTTAAGAATGAGTACCTATCTACTAAGAATCCCCATTGGACTTCCAGGAGAACATTCTAGTGGATATATTACTTTAAAGAGGCGATATCGTCATACGTGCACAATATTTAGAATTCCTTTCAAATTTTTTGATTGGTTGAAATTTTGCTGCACGATTCATTGTCTCGTATTGCAAGGTATATAGTTATTTAAAACGCCTTCAAGGTTACCACACGAGATAGCCCAGATGCTTGCGGCGATCGCATATAATGTTTTTTTCTTTAAATCATGCCGTGAGTTCAAGCCCCGGTAGAATCGTTTATTTTGATTTTTTGCTTTCATCTTCTTCTTTTTTTTTCTCAGTAATTTTCATTTGGTAACTATTATTGTAGTATTATAATACTAAAATTTCACTTTCGCTTTCTGACAAAAAAGCACTGAAAAAAACAAAAAGGTTTCTCATCACAGTAACGTAATGCGCTGTGTATGTAATTCTGCACACACAACGTACATGTTAGTGTCTGGCTGTACTGTGTGGTACAAACACACAGAGAATCGGATCTTGCCTTCACAACCGGAAGTGACGTCAAAAAAATGTATCCCCCATTTTTATCGTATTTTACTGAGACGAGCCTCCCTCTTTAAAGAATTAACAATTTCAGTGTCTACTATGCTACCATGTACAGATGACCGAACATTTTCATTTTAAAATGTGATATGCAATAGATTTTTAATACACTTTGTTACGTTTGATCGTAGAGCTTGTTCTGCAGTTCATTTTCTTGTTGGTAAACCTTCTGCATCAGGAGTGCTTTAACCGTACTCTCTTCCCGTGACACCACCATGATCTGTGCTGCTGCCCTCCTCCAAACTTCAATTTCTTGTTTTAGTTCTGCAATGGAAGAAAGAAGATTTAATGGTTTTTCTGTATTTTGTTTTCATTAATTATTTCAAAAGTGAATGTTTTTTTTATCATAAATGAAAGAGACGGAAGAGACAATTTACAATGGGGACAGATGCATGACTTGAGGAAGGATCCTTAGAGGAGACAAAGTCTGACAAAATCATTATCAAGTACAAATAGTCAAATCTTTTGAGCAAAGTTTATACCTCCTGGAGCAATCTTTACACATTTTTTGTAATTATTTAAAACTTAAATGCTACTACTAAATTAGAGCTCCCATTTGTATTTTAAAACATGCAGAAAATGATGTCATCAACTCTGCACGATGTTGAAATGTTTTATATTTCTTTATAATCTATCTCAAATTTTCTACCACATGAAAAATTGTTTTCCTTTTGTAAGGGCCAAAAACATTTTTGTGTACACATGAAATTATCAAAACATGCTTTTAAAACTTTGTGTCACATCATTTTGGAATAAAAACTAATAAAATTGATAAAGAAATACATTATAATCATTATGTCCCTGTTCAATAGCAAAATAATGTCATCATGTACAAGATTGCAATACAGAATTTACCCAAGCGGCAACCTCCATGTCTTCACTTTAATTAGTAGTTGGTTTTATATTTGAAATAAGGATGTCTCCTTCAAATCACAGCACTCAACCATGAATGATTCAAAGGATTAGATCAGTGGTCAAATATCTCCATCTTGTTTGATAAAAGTCATGCATATAATGCACTTGTCAGTTATATGACTCACCCCTACTACCATCGGCAATGTCAGTCAAAGGTGAGTCATTGACATATGAAATAGTGACTTACATGTGCGTCATTGTACCAAATTGTCAGTCACCAGAGTGACTCTGGGGTGGGTCAATTTACTTAAGACCCATTGACGTTGTACAGAGGTGATTAATATGGGGTAAATCATTTCACAAAAAATGTCAGTCACTTAAGTGACTGAGCGGTGTCAATGTACATGTTTTGTGCACCCACTTTGGTGCAATGACTCACCTTGTCCGCGGGTGTAGGCCCGTGAGTCACACAATTGACAAGTGCAAAGGCTAAAGCAAACAATGTATAAAGATCTATGGACAGGTAACTTGAGCTTAATTGGAGGAAAATATGCTATAAACCATGAAAATATGCTATAAACCATGAAAATATGCTATAAACCATGAAAATATGATATAAACCATGAAAATATGCTATAAACCATGAAAATATGCTATAAACCATGAAAATATGCTATGACCATGAAAATATGCTATAAACCATGAAAGTATGCTATAAACCATGAAAATATGCTATAAACCATGAAAATATGCTATAAACCATGAAAATATGCTATAAACCATGATATAAACCATGAAAATAGGCTATAAACTATGAAACTATGCTATAAACCTTAAAAATATGCTATAAACCATGAAAATATGCTATAAACCAGGAAAATATGCCATAAACCATAAAGATATGTTATAAACCATACAAATATGCTACAAAGCATGAAAATATGCTATTAACCATAAAAATATGCTATAAACCATGACAAACGCAAAATTGGTTAAAAATTGACTGCACCTGAATTCTACTGCCTAATTATATACATTTTGTGACATCACAACAAGAAAACCTAAATTTGCTCATGTTAACCATGGAGTTAGCAAAATTAGTCTACCTCCATGTGTTAACTTATTCAATCCTTCACCAATCTTATTTGCATGGGAGCAGTTTAATATGTTATTTGCATGGGAGCAGTTTAATATGTTATTTGCTTGGGAGCAGTTTAATATGTTATTTGCATGGGAGCAGTTTAATATGTTATTTGCATGGGAGCAGTTTAATATGTTATTTGCATGGGAGCAGTTTAATATGTTATTTGCATGGGAGCAGTTTAATATGTTATTTGCATGGGAGCAGTTTAATATGTTATTTGCATGGGAGCAGTTTAATATGTTATTTGCATGGGAGCAGTTTAATATGTTATTTGCATGAGAGCAGTTTAATATGTTATTTGCATAGGAGCAGTTTAATATGTTATTTGCATGGGAGCAGTTTAATATGTTATTTGCATGGGAGCAGTTTAATATGTTATTTGCATGAGAGCAGTTTAATATGTTATTTGCATGGGAGCAGTTTAATATGTTATTTGCATGGGAGCACTTTAATATGTTATTTGCATGGGAGCAGTTTAATATGTTATTTGCATAGGAGCAGTTTAATATGTTATTTGCATGGGAGCAGTTTAATATGTTATTTGCATGGGAGCAGTTTAATATGTTATTTGCATGGAAGCAGTTTAATATGACCAAAGAGTTTTAAATCTCCATCATACCTCTATTAAAATTAAACAGAGAAAACAATCTGACTGAAATTTAGGACATCAATTTAAAAAAGTTACATTCAAATTTGTGTCATGTCCTCTCATACATCACAACTTTCCTATATATAAAGAATTATTCAAATTTTGAAAAGCCATAGAGCTCAGAAACTTCAATTTTATCATAATTTTAAGACCATTCAGTTCAGAATGTAAAGATGTTTCTGGTGCATGTAAACACTCTAGCTATCCTTTAAGGCATACCTCGGATTTCTGGAGGCTCCATCTGGGTCAAATTCTTCTTTCTGTACAGAAGTCTCAGAAGAAAATAACCGGCGATCATGCAAAATACGATCCCAATGGACATGTGTAACGTGAAGTTGGCAAACTCAATTCCCTGTAAATTAAGATCAAAAGAAATCAATAAAGATTCACATCATATGGTTGAATGTAATCAATGTTATTTATTTGTTTATTACAGTTCATCTTCCTTCATGATAAAAATTAAAAATAAAAATTCTAAAATTGGTAAATTATTAAAATCATATTGAAAAATTTGAAGGGAAATTTGTTTAAATTATTAGTAATTGGTTAAAATATGGCAACATTTCCCAAAAGTTGAAAAAAATTGACCAAATTTCCTGGAAACCAAAAAAAAGTGCCCGAGAATTGGCCAAAAAATTCCCGAAATATAAAGGAAATTTTATGAAAATGAACGAACATTTCCCAAAAATTGAAGGGTTATTTCCTGAAAATTGGAGATTTACTGAAAACTGAACATTGATAGAAACTTTATTAAGCAGTGTAATTTTCCCGCTTGTAAAACGGAAATCGTTTGGAGAGGGGACCCTTCCTACACCCCTGATGATGAATCATCCTTTGCTAAATTATCAGCGATACTCATCTGTCGTTGAAGGCCTTCGGGTGCCATGGTCAAGTGTATGCATAAGCATTTGATATCAACATCATTTCCATAAAGTTGCTGTACTTGTGGCGGGATAGTTACGGCAGGAAAATGACATGCATACCATATCCCCGGTTACGGCATCTACGTTGGCTGCAGTGTAATAATCCGATGGTATCTACCATCTTCAATATCCTATTACGGCACCTACGTTGGCTGCAGTGTAATAATCCGATGGTATCTACCATCTTCAATATCCTATTACGGCACCTACGTTGGCTGCAGTGTAATAATCCGATGGTATCTACCACCTTCAATATCCTATTCGGCACCTCGTTGGCTGCAGTGTAATAATCCGATGGTATCTACCATCTTCAATATCTATTACGGCACCTCGTTGGCTGCAGTGTAATAATCGATGGTATCTACCATTTTCAATATCCTATTACGGCACCTCGTTGGCTGCAGTGTAATAATCGATGGTATCTACCATCTTCAATATCCTATTACGGCACCTACGTTGGCTGCAGTGTAATAATCCGATGGTATCTACCACCTTCAATATCCTATTACGGCACCTACGTTGGCTGCAGTGTAATAATCCGATGGTATCTACCATCTTCAATATCCTATTACGACACCTCGTTGGCTGCAGTGTAATAATCGATGGTATCTACCATCTTCAATATCCTATACGGCACCTCGTTGGCTGCAGTGTAATAATCCGATGGTATCTACCATCTTCAATATCTATTAATCCGATGGTATCACCATCTTCACGTTGGCTGCAGTGTAATAATCGATGGTATCTACCATCTTCAATATCCTATTACGGCACCTTACGATGCATCTACCACCTTCAATATCCTATTACGGCACCTTTGGCTGCAGTGTAATAATCCGATGGTATCTACCATCTTCAATATCCTATTACGGCACCGATGGTATCTACCATCTTCAATATCTATTACGCTGGCTGCAGTGTAATAATCCGATGGTATCTACCATCTTCAATATCTATTACGATGGTATCTACCATCTACCATCTTGGCAAATAATCCGATGGTATCTATCCTATATCCTATTACGGCACCTCGGTCTCTTGTTGCAGTGTTGATCCAACTCAGCAAGAAGTAGATTCAAAGCATGAAAGTATTGCTACCTAAGGTATTCTTTGACAGAGAATGAATTTAAAGTGATTTCTGCATCAATTAGATCGATTGTTCACTGACAAAAAAATAGATTTGTGTCATTGTAGGCCCGCCCATGTTTGTAATAAGTCTATAGTTATCTGAATAGGAATGACTTCATTTGAATTTGTTCCAGTAATTGGATTTCTCATTAAAAAAATACCATGTGTCTGAATGATACATTTGTAAGTTGGGGGCCAAGTACCCACTGTGGCCAATGGGTCCCCTAGCCCGTGCTACCGCTGGGAAGTTAACCCGCCATGGACTGGTGTCCTGACCAGTGGGAGCCATTTGCACTTTTCTGCTTACACCACAGAAACTGGGGATAAGCCCTGGCCTGATGGGACACCGTGGCCCAAGAAAGGAGTCAACTCTAACTTTTCATAGTTTTCCAAGCTCTTAGGATATTGATTATTCCATGATCTATGTTGTATGCTAGCATAGTATTATCATCATAATAACCATAACATTGAACACTGATGGAGGATTCAGAGCAGGCAGGGGGTAAGATGATCAGAAAACAAGGGGTTTGTTAAGGGTACACTAGTAGCAGGGAAATGAGGAAGAAAACCTATATAATGGAGTAATGTGATGCACTTTAATACAACAATGTGCAAGCATGTAGAGTGCAGTGCAGGTAGAGTGCAGTGCAGGTAGAGTGCAGTGCATTTAGAGTACATTGCATGTAGAGTGCACTGCATGTAGAGTGCTGTGCATGTAGAGTGCAGTGCATGTAGAGTGCACTGCATGTAGAGTGCAGTGCAAAATGGTAACAATTTTCAAACGGTGCTCTGACATGCAAAACAAACTTCACTGGAGTTGAACTCACGTGAACTTACCATGTTGATATTTGCATCTGATTGCATGGAGCAAAACATAGAAACAAAATGAAGTGATTATTCAAATGAACGGATTATAAATATAGCTTAATGCTGCAAATGAAAGCATAACTGTGAGGAACAAACTACCCAAATCCTGCAAATGAGAGCATAACTGTGAGGAACAAACTACCCAAATGCTGCAAATGAGAGCATAACTGTGAGGAACAAACTACCCAAATGCTGCAAATGAAAGCATAACTGTGAGGAACAAACTACCCAAATGCTGCAAATGAGAGCATAACTGTGAGGGACAAACTACCCAAATGCTGCAAATGAGAGCATAACTGTGAGGAACAAACTACCCAAATGCTGCAAATGAAAGCATAACTGTGAGGGACAAACTACCCAATGCTGCAAATGAGAGCATAACTGTGAGATGAGAGCATAACTGTGAGGGACAAACTACCCAAATGCTGCAAATGAGAGCATAACTGTGAGGAACAAACTACCCAATGCTGCAAATGAGAGCATAACTGTGAGGAACAAACTACCCAAATGCTGCAAATGAGAGCATAACTGTGAGGAACAAACTACCCAATGCTGCAAATGAGAGCATAACTGTGAGGAACAAACTACCCAAATGCTGCAAATGAGAGCATAACTGTGAGGAACAAACTACCCAATGCTGCAAATGAGAGCATAACTGTGAGGAACAAACTACCCAAATGCTGCAAATGAGAGCATAACTGTGAGGAACAAACTACCCTAATGCTGCAAATGAAAGCATAACTGTGAGGGACAAACTACCCAAATGCTGCAAATGAGAGCATAACTGTGAGGAACAAACTACCCAATGCTGCAAATGAGAGCATAACTGTGAGAAACAAACTACCCAAATGCTGCAAATGAGAGCATAACTGTGAGGGACAAGCTATCCTAATGCTGCAAATGAGAGCATAACTGTGAGGGACAAACTACCCAAATGCTGCAAATGAGAGCATAACTGTGAGGAACAAACTACCCAAATGCTGCAAATGAGAGCATAACTGTGAGGAACAAACTACCCAATGCTGCAAATGAGAGCATAACTGTGAGGAACAAACTACCCAAATGCTGCAAATGAGAGCATAACTGTGAGGAACAAACTACCCAAATGCTGCAAATGAGAGCATAACTGTGAGGAACAAACTACCCTAATGCTGCAAATGAGAGCATAACTGTGAGGACAAACTACCCTAATGCTGCAAATGAGAGCATAACTGTGAGGAACAAACTACCCAAATGCTGCAAATGAAAGCATAACTGTGAGGGACAAACTACCCTAATGCTGCAAATGAGAGCATAACTGTGAGGGACAAACTACCCAAATGCTGCAAATGAGAGCATAACTGTGAGGAACAAACTACCCTAATGCTGCAAATGAGAGCATAACTGTGAGGGACAAACTACCCTAATGCTGCTAATGAGAGTATAACTGTGAGGGACAAACTACCCCAATGCTGCAAATGAGAGCATAACTGTGAGGGACAAACTACCCAAATGCTGCAAATGAGAGCATAACTGTGAGGAACAAACTTCCCTAATGCTGCAAATGAGAGCATAACTGTGAGGAACAAACTACCCAAATGCTGCAAATGAGAGCATAACTGTGAGGAACAAACTACCCAAATGCTGCAAATGAAAGCATAACTGTGAGGAACAAACTACCCTAATGCTGCAAATGAGAGCATAACTGTGAGGGACAAACTACCCTAATGCTGCAAATGAGAGCATAACTGTGAGGAACAAACTACCCTAATGCTGCAAATGAAAGCATAACTGTGAGGAACAAACTACCCTAATGCTGCAAATGAGAGCATAACTGTGAGGGACAAACTACCCAAATGCTGCAAATGAAAGCATAACTGTGAGGGACAAACTACCCAAATGCTGCAAATGAAAGCATAACTGTGAGGGACAAACTACCCTAATGCTGCAAATGAGAGCATAACTGTGAGGGACAAACTACCCTAATGCTGCAAATGAAAGCATAACTGCGAGGAACAAGCTACCCTAATGCTGCAAATGAGAGCATAACTGTGAGGAACAAACTACCCTAATGCTGCAAATGAAAGCATAACTGTGAGGAACAAACTACCCTAATGCTGCAAATGAGAGCATAACTGTGAGGGACAAACTACCCTAATGCTGCAAATGAGAGCATAACTGTGAGGAACAAACTACCCAATGCTGCAAATGAGAGCATAACTGTGAGGAACAAACTACCCAAATGCTGCAAATGAGAGCATAACTGTGAGGAACAAACTACCCAAATGCTGCAAATGAGAGCATAACTGTGAGGAACAAACTACCCTAATGCTGCAAATGAGAGCATAACTGTGAGGGACAAACTACCCTAATGCTGCAAATGAGAGCATAACTGTGAGGAACAAACTACCCAAATGCTGCAAATGAAAGCATAACTGTGAGGGACAAACTACCCTAATGCTGCAAATGAGAGCATAACTGTGAGGAACAAACTACCCAAATGCTGCAAATGAGAGCATAACTGTGAGGAACAAACTACCCTAATGCTGCAAATGAGAGCATAACTGTGAGGGACAAACTACCCTAATGCTGCAAATGAGAGCATAACTGTGAGGGACAAACTACCCAAATGCTGCAAATGAAAGCATAACTGTGAGGGACAAACTACCCAAATGCTGCAAATGAGAGCATAACTGTGAGGAACAAACTTCCCTAATGCTGCAAATGAGAGCATAACTGTGAGGAACAAACTACCCAAATGCTGCAAATGAGAGCATAACTGTGAGGAACAAACTACCCAAATGCTGCAAATGAAAGCATAACTGTGAGGAACAAACTACCCTAATGCTGCAAATGAGAGCATAACTGTGAGGGACAAACTACCCTAATGCTGCAAATGAGAGCATAACTGTGAGGGACAAACTACCCTAATGCTGCAAATGAGAGCATAACTGTGAGGGACAAACTACCCTAATGCTGCAAATGAGAGCATAATTGTGAGGGACAAACTATCCAAATGCTGCAAATGAGAGCATAACTGTGAGGGACAAACTATCCAAATGCTGCAAATGAAAGCATAACTGTGAGGGACAAACTACCCTAATGCTGCAAATGAGAGCATAACTGTGAGGGACAAACTACCCTAATGCTGCAAATGAAAGCATAACTGAGAGGAACAAGCTACCCTAATGCTGCAAATGAGAGCATAACTGTGAGGAACAAACTACCCTAATGCTGCAAATGAAAGCATAACTGTGAGGGACAAACTACCCAAATGCTGCAAATGAGAGCATAACTGTGAGGAACAAACTACCCAAATGCTGCAAATGAAAGCATAACTGTGAAGGACAAGCTATCCTAATGCTGCAAATGAAAGCATAACTGTGAGGGACAAATCTTTGTTAACGTACAGTATAGAAATCTTTACAAAAAATTCCAAGAAATTATAAAGCTTTTATGTTATTGTTTCTATAAATTGAAAAATTTGGGATTACAGTTTGGAGAAATAAAATGATTTTTTCTCTGCATTTTATCATGATGATCAAACTATACATCAGGTTTCCTTTTAAAATAAAAAATAAAAGGACATATTCAGGGGAATCATGAAAATTATGAAAATTAATAACCCTAACTGTACCCTAGGAGTTGCATAGCCAGTATCACAATTTTAGGGGCAATTTCATCTCACTCACCTTCAGGGCCAAAGTAAATGGGAGGAAAAACTGTGACGGGCATTTTACTTTTAAAAATATTGTTTAGTTATCCATAAAAATTTAAAAATTAATATTTTTGTTTTTTTTAAATTTGAAAAATTTGGATCAAGTTTTGGAAAATCAAAAGATTTTGTCCCCGCATTTCATCATGATGAAACTCAAAAACGGGTTCTTTTAGAAGTCTCACAAAAAAAATTATGAAGCAAAAAGGGCATTATACAGAAAACCATAAAAAAAAAACTGTTTGCAGCTCTAATAGTTGCGTGGGCAGAATCACAATTTTAGGGGGCACAGTCTTGTTTCCCCAGAGTAAAACAGGATTTCAACTTGCAGGTTGCATGCTTTCTTCCCTGTTGGGAGGTAAAGTTGGGAAATTATTTATATAAAATTGAAGGGAATTTTTTTTTTATAATTGGAAATTTGGGTAAAATTTGGCATAATTTTCAGCATATTTGAAAACACATCCCACAAATTGAGACAATTCATGAAAATTGAAGGAGATTTTCCAGAATAGCAGCAAAGTTTGACGGAATCTAAATTTACTAGTGCAATTTTTCCGCTCGCAAGGCTATTTACTAGCTCTAATTCTCTAGAATAAAAATGTGACTGAACTTAAAAATAGAAAGACTAGTAGACGATAAAACAACTTACAGCTGCTTTAATTTCTGAGTTGGAGATAATGATGACATTTGGTGGGTCACCGATGGCGGTCGCAGTTCCACCAATGTTTGAGAATAGCACCTCTGCAATCAAGACCAGCCTTGGATCTAAGTTCAGCACTTCACACAAGCTTGAAATAAAAGGGAAAACAAAATTCTGCAATTGAAAATAATCAAATTGCTATATCCAAGTGATTGAAAATTCTCAAATTGCTGTACCCAAGTGATTGAAAAATTTAAAATTGCTGTACCCATAAGTGATTGAAAAATCTCAAATTGCTGTTCCCAAGTGATTGAAAATTCTCAAATTGCTGTACCCAAAAGTGATTGAAAATTCTCAAATTGCTATACCCAAGTGAATGAAAATTCTCAAATTAGCACAATATTATGTAAAAGATAAGCTACAATCAGTGACAAAATACTTGGCACCTTTTTCCCTCTCCTGCTTTAATGTTGGCATGGATACCGCTTTAAAATTGAAAAGGCTAAGAACTTGTATTCTTAACATTTGTACCAAATTGATGCCAGTAGTAGAGGGAAGAAAAAGTGCCAAATATTTTTGTTTTCAGGAAATAATAAAAACATCACGGTAAGAATGGCACAACATTTAGTGTAATTTTCACTTCAAAACTAATTAGTGTCCTCCTTCTCCCAACATCCAAAGTGTTTACATGTAGTATGCATTGCTACATGTTCTGTGGCCATAATCTAAATGTCCATTCATTAAGGTCAGAATAGTTGAATAGCTTATCTGAAAGGGTTTTGAATTTTGGATAAAACAAGTCTTTGAATTTCATAAATTTTTGTCTTTGAGGGTTATAAAAAGTGAGGAGTTGATATCGGATTAATTTGTGATGTATGAATGAGCGGGTAGCTAAACTTAATTCTTTATTTGTGATGTATGAATAATGGGCGGGTAGCTAAACTAAATTCTTTATTTGTGATGAATGAATGGGCGGGTAGCTAAACTAAATTATCTATTTGTGATGCATGAATGGGCGGGTAGCTAAACTAAATTCTCTATTTGTGATGTATGAATGGGCGGGTAGCTAAACTAAATTCTTTATTTGTGATGAATGAATGGGCGGGTAGCTAAACTAAATTATCTATTTGTGATGCATGAATGGGCGGGTAGCTAAACTAAATTCTCTATTTGTGATGCATGAATGGGCGGGTAGCTAAACTAAATTCTCTATTTGTGATGTATGAATGGGCGGGTAGCTAAACTAAATTCTCTATTTGTGATGTATAAATGGGCGGGTAGCTAAACTAAATTCTCTATTTGTGATGTATGAATGGGCGGGTAGCTAAACTAAATTCTCTATTTGTGATGTATGAATGGGCGGGTAGCTAAACTAAATTCTCTATTTGTGATGTATGGATGGGCGGGTAGCTAAACTAAATTCTCTATTTGTGATGTATGAATGGGCGGGTAGCTAAACTAAATTCTCTATTTGTGATGTATGAATGGGCGGGTAGCTAAACTAAATTCTCTATTTGTGATGTATGAATGGGCGGGTAGCTAAACTAAATTCTTTATTTGTGATGTATGAATGGGCGGGTAGCTAAACTTAATTCTCTATTTGTGATGTATGAATGGGCTGGTAGCCTAAATTCTCTATTTGTGATGTATGAATGGTCGGGTAGCTGAACTAAATTCTTTATTTGTGATGTATGAATGGGCGGGTATTTAAACTAAATTCTCTATTTGTGATCTATGAATGGTCCGGTAGCTAAACTAAATTCTCTATTTGTGATGTATGAATGGGCGGGTAGCTAAACTAAATTATCTATTTATGATGTATGAATGGGCGGGTAGCTAAACTAAATTCTCTATTTGTGATGTATGAATGGGCGGGTAGCTAAACTAAATTCTCTATTTGTGATGTATGAATGGGCGGGTAGCTAAACTAAATTCTCTATTTGTGATGTATGAATGGGCTGGTAGCTAAACTAAATTCTCTATTTGTGATGTATGAATGGGCGGGTAGCTAAACTAAATTCTCTATTTGTGATGTATGAATGG
Source organism: Chiridota heheva (assembly GCA_020152595.1). NCBI lineage: Eukaryota > Metazoa > Echinodermata > Holothuroidea > Apodida > Chiridotidae > Chiridota > Chiridota heheva. The sequence continues at coordinate 79,921 of JAIGNY010002848.1, read as the reverse complement.
GCGGGTAGCTAAACTAAATTCTCTATTTGTGATGTATGAATGGGCGGGTAGCTAAACTAAATTCTCTATTTGTGATGTATGAATGGGCTGGTAGCTAAACTTAATTCTCTATTTGTGATGTATGAATGGGCGTAGCTAAACTAAATTCTCTATTTGTGATGTATGAATGGGCGGGTAGCTAAACTAAATTCTCTATTTGTGATGTATGAATGGGCGGGTAGCTAAACTAAATTCTCTATTTGTGATGAATAACTACATTCTTTATTTGTGATGTATGAATGGGCGGGTAGCCAAACTAAATTCTCTATTTGTGATGTATGAATGGGTGGGTAGCTAAACTAAACTCTCTATTTGTGATGTATGAATGGGCGGGTAGCTAAACTAAATTCTCTATTTGTGATGTATGAATGGGTGGGTAGCTAAATTAAATTCTCTATTTGTGATGTATGAATGGGGCGGGTAGCTAAACTAAATTCTCTATTTGTGATCTATGAATGGTCCGGGTAGCTAAACTAAATTCTCTATTTGTGATGTATGAATGGGTGGGTAGCTAAATTAAATTCTCTATTTGTGATGTGTGAATGGGCGGGTAGCTAAACTAAATTCTCTATTTGTGATGTATGAATGGGCGGGTAGCTAAACTAAATTCTCTATTTGTGATGTATGAATGGGCGGGTAGCTAAACTAAATTCTCTATTTGTCATGTATGAATGGGCGGGTAGCTAAACTAAATTCTCTATTTGTGATGTATGAATGGGCGAGTAGCTAAACTAAATTATCAATTTGTGATGTATGAATGGGCGGGTAGCTAAACTAAATTATCAATTTGTGATGTATGAATGGGCGGGTAGCTAAACTAAATTCTTTATTTGTGATGTAGGAATGGGCGGATAGCTAAACTAAATTCTCTATTTGTGATGTATGAATGGGCGGGTAGCTAAACTAAATTCTTTATTTGTGATGTATGAATGGGCGGGTAGCTAAACTAAATTCTCTATTTGTGATGTATGAATGGGCGGGTAGCTAAACTAAATTCTCTATTTGTGATGTATGAATGGGCGGGTAGCTAAACTAAATTCTCTAAATGTCTTTCCTAAAGCTCACTTACTGAAAGTAATAAAATTTACAAATACAAAAAGCAAGACATCACTATGCTATGACATAACTATGCTATGACAACACTATCTTATGACATCACTATGTTATGACATCACTATGGTATGACATCATTATGCTATGACATTATGCTATGATATCATTATGCTATGATATCATTATGCTATGACATCACTATGTTATAACATCACTATCTTATGACATCACTATGCTATGACATCACTATGCTTTGACATTTCTGTGCTATGATGTCACTATGCTATGACATCATGCTATGACATCACTATGCTATGACATCACTATGCTATGACATCACTATGCTATGACATCACTCTGCTATGACATCACTATGCTATGACATCACTATGTTATGAAATCACTATGGTGTGACATCATTATGCTATGACATTATGCTATAATATCATTATGCTATGACATCACTATGCTATGACATCACTATGCTATGACATCACTATGCTATGACATCACTATGCTATGACATCACTATGTTATGACATCACTATGCTATGACATCACTATGCTATGACATCACTATGCTATGACATCACTATGCTATGCCATCACTATGCTATGACATCACTATGCTATGACATCACTATGCTATGACATCACTATGCTATGGCATCACTATGCTATGGCATCACTATGCTATGACATCACTATGCTATGACATCACTATGCTATGACATCACTATGCTATGACATCACTATGCTATGACATCACTATGCTATGACATCATTATGTTATGAAATCACTATGGTGTGACATCATTATGCTATGACATTATGCTATAATATCATTATGCTATGACATCACTATGCTATGCCAGTATGTTATGACATCACTATGTTATGACATCACTATGTTATGACATCACTATGCTATGACATCACTATGCTATGACATCACTATGCTATGACATCACTATGCTATGACATCACTATGCTATGACATCACTGTGCTATGACATCACTATGCTATGACATCACTATGTTATGACATCACTATGCTATGACATCACTATGTTATGACATCACTATGCTATGACATCACTATGTTATGACATCACTATGCTATGACATCACTATGTTATGACATTACTATGCTATGACATCACTATGCTATGACATCACTATGCTATGACATCACTATGCTATGACATCATCATGCTATGACATCACTATGCTATGACATCACTATGCTATCACTATGCTATCATCTGGTAATATTTGGTTCATACGCTTGCAATAATCTCCTTCACTGTGAAAACGCTCTGAAAAATTACACATGTTTTGCACTTTAAACGTTATAACTAAAGAGTCTCTTAATATTTTGTTCCATTTCAAATGGTATAGAGAACTTAAATTCAGTATCTATTGTTTGAGACTATTTTCATTTAAATATTCATAAAAAAGTACTGTACTTTGTAAACTATAAAAGTGTTTTTTTGTTTTTCAATGAGAGGGCAAGCAAAATCACAAGTTTATTGCCACTTTGACCTTTGTAACTTACTAATAAAAGTATTTGGGAGTCCATTTCACACAGCCTGACAAATAACATATATCTATTTACCATATACTATATTATATCCAACATGATTGGTGCAAAAAGGGCATGTACTTTCCAACAAATAGAAATTGATGAGAGAAAACATTTTCACGTCCGCTTACTGTATGTATCCCTTCATTTTAATTCTTACGTAATCTTAGCACACCGAGCTGCATGGACTGTACTATTGTGTGCAGAGGGTTTGCTGTTGTTTGTGTATTGTAAACATGCTGTGAAGAGGTGAATAAGGTTTTCCAATGTCGGATTTTGGCTGATTTTCTTCCATTTTTAAAAATTTTCTTGCATATTTTCTTACACTGAGATATATTTCTTAATTATTATATGACTGTATTCATCAATAATTAAACATCATTTGGCTGAAATATTATCGACTAAAATCATGAACGAAGAAGTGCAAGAGCGAGGCAAACGGCAACGTTAGGTTGCATGATTGAGATACCAAAAATTAAGAACTGTGCTCTTTATCACACTTTTTGTATGAATTAATATCTGTTTATTATATCACTGGAAGAAACTTCTTTACATCTTTTCTTATCACTGCATTCTTAAAAACTTGTTTTCTATTCAGCACAAGTACAGTTTGTCATACATTTGTTTAAGAAAAATGAGTCAAAAAAAGTTTCTTATCAGTAATGCCTTGTCTAACAAACTTTTGAACTGAAGTTGTGTGTGCATTAAATTTCATTTCATTTGTTTTGCTTCAGAAATCTTTTATTAGAACTGGCTAGTTGGTAAATAAAATGTTGTCTAAAGTTCCATTCCACTTGGTCTACATCCCACATGCGGCATGCTATGCCGTCAAACATGGCAAGCCATCCCACCCTCTCCTATATGCCGTCCCACCATCTCCCTCATGCTGTACCGCCCCTCTTCCATATGCCATCTTAGCCTCTAATGGTCACTGGTATTATCAAGAGTGACAATCCTGGCTATCACTACGCTTGGCGAAAACACTCTCAAATCTATGAAACCACATAATACTTTCGTATGATAAATATACACACATGAACAGCCTTTCATGTGTATTGATAAATCCTAATTTTTTCGCCCTCAACTTACTGCGTGTAAACTAAAAGTATTCAACTATTGTTTAAATGACTTCGTTCTTAAAACCAACCCGCATAATAATGGTACAATCCAAATCCTACAAAGTTTATTTGTAGTTTTCCGTAACAAATCACAGCTAGTTCCGCTTTTTTTCCATTTTGAGGTAAAACATTCCCATATGGACATCACTGTGCTATGTCACTATGCTATGACATCACTGTGCTATGATGTCACTATGCTATGACATCACTATGTTATGACACACTATGTTATGACATCACTGTTATGACATCACTATGTTATGACATTATGCTATGACATCACTATGTTATGACATCACTGTAATGATATCACTATGCTATGACATCACTATGCTATGACATCACTATGCTATATGCTATGACATCACTATGCTATGACATCACTATGTTATGACATCACTATACTATATGACATCACCATAACAATGTACAATACCTAGTGTTATTTTTCAACTATGAGTAGTAATTAGACTCACCTGATTGTTACTGGAGTCAATAACAAGATGGTGGTTACATTGTCAAGAAAGGCAGAAACAATCCCAGAAAAGAAGCACAAAAGGGTGATCAACGTCCAGACTTGACCTTTGGCCAGCTTGTATGACTGGAGGGCACACCACTCAAAGAATCCAGTCTCAGAAAATATCGCCACAATTGTCATCTGAAATTACAGTGGTTACTGTAGTTATAATCTAATGGGCTGCCTCATCCAGAGGTGTAGAAAGCAGGGAGGGGGAAAGGGGGGGGGCAGGGAGGTAAACTTCTCCCAGAGAGGATTTTACCTTCCCAGTTGATTGCTTTCTTCCCCATTGGGAGGTGAAGTTGTGGGAAATTAACATAAAATTAAAAATATGGTAAAATTTCTCCAAAATGTCCCGAAAACTGGTCAAAATTTTCCGAAACTTGCATAGATTTCCCAAAAAGTGGTAAAAATTTCCCGAAAACTGGCCAAACTGGGCATTGAAGTTCAAAATGGGAAGCGAAATCTCAAAACCACTCTAAGATATCAAAACCACTATGCAAAAAGATATCAATTTGAAAGAAGAAAAAAAGTGGAGAAAAAATGTCCTCTTTGTTCCTGCCAAATCCTTGAATTTGATTACATTATAGATTCTAGACAATATATGTTATCATGAAAAAGGCAGATTTCCTCTTACCATTCCCCATAATAGGGCCAAAGTTTGGTAGTCAATCCACTGCATAACTCCTTCAAGAGTTGGTCTTTCTTTAAATGCTGCCTCTACACCAATCACCGCAAAAGCCCCCAACATGGCTGCCAAAGTCCTATGCACTAACTATACAGAAAACAAATACAAGAGTGGTAGTAAGAATTAGGTTTCTTGCAGAATAGGAACGCCTCTGTGGCCTTCAACCAACTAAATCATGGAAGAAGCTCTCAATAAATATCGAACATAGCATGACATATTCAAATGGTATGTCATCATTCGATGCTCTATGGCAATAAATCTTGGGACTTGAATTCTAGCCACCTAAAATCTAGCTATTAATCTAGCAATTGGATGCATTAGATTCACAATTTCTTGGGACTCAAAGGAAATGACTTTGTTTCGACATCAGGATGTCGTAAAAGAATTAAAGCAACTGCTGGTGTCCATCACAACATTGAGACAGCACTGGATGGGCCATGCCTCAGACTCGCATCTTCTAGATCTGCCAATCAAGATGTAAAGTGGTTACCACAGGGAAGGAGAAGGGGCCTTAAAATGAATTGGTACCTAACCTTCTAGGGGTCTTAAAATGAATTGGTACCTAACCTTCTAAAGGCCTTAAAATGAATTGATACCTAACCTTCTAGTAGGACCTACAAAGAGTCAATGGAATGATGTCAATTCATTGGCGGTAGACAGATTCTTTTAAGTGCCTCGTGCGTCAGACGACGCACATGCTTCTCTAAATAAGGTACCTCAAATCAGATTATAAATCTATGTCACACCCATTACATATATCTTTATACAGCTTACCTCAAATCCAATTAATACATAGACCAGGAAGAGTATTACAAATCCAATGACAACTTCACTGCTTGCAGACTTTGGCTGTGGTTGGTAAGCAAATCCAAGAGTGAATGTTAGTGGAACATTGGTCTCCATCAGGATAGCATACTCATGTGCATATGTGCTGCAAAGAAAACAGGCAGTTAAGTTTCATTCATCAGTCTATCCAAGTCCCCAATTGGGAAATCTACAAATCTGAGAAAGGAGCACATGGATGGGAACTGACCATCAAAAGTTGGGAGGAGGGGAGCTTAAAATCGCATAGTCAAATTTGCCTAGCCTATTCAATGGTAGGGGCAAATTGCATAATTACACTAAGATACCACATAAAATCACCATACAAAATATATAAAAACTTAGGAGAGCAAATCCTTCCTCCCCGCCCCCATTTCCCCTCCCTCCCCTCTCCCCCTCCTTGCCAGGTAAACCTCAATGGTGGAACAAGAGAAGTAAATGCTTTGTATGCTCCTGTTCTGTATAAGTAGTGTCTTATTTTATCACATAATTACAAAGTAAATTTATAATGGTACTAAATCATGCTTCTTTTTCATATTAACTTCTCACAGGATAGTGGAATAACATAACCAAATTAGGCTCAAACATGCATAAGACTAAGATAGTAAGTTCCAGAATACAGCAAAAGGGGGCCTAGGGCAGAACCCTCATAAGTACTGCAGAAACAAACAACTAGGTTTAGGGGGGCTACGGTCTCTCCTTTACCCAGTGATCTCTATCTCCACCCCCATCACTATTTTTTTTTTAAAGCCCGTCAGAAAATAGCAAGAAAACAGTGAAGGAAACTGTCATACATTAACTTTTTTTTTTTTTTTTATCTCCCCTCCCCCACCACTGCTGGCATATTTTGCCTGGCACTAAATAGATACATACAGTATTAGATATTTAAAATGACGAAAGTATATCGTTCTGTCATTCAAATAAAGTCATAAAACTTACTTTTCCGTTGGTAGTCTTATTGTTTCATCAAACTTATGCCAAGTGCCTGTATTGTAGTATTCTGACTCTTCATCTGCAAGACCTAAGGATTTCGGCCCACCATCCATACTTTGAACAGGAACAAAATCGTGGTTATCATCTAAGTAACCAATTGTGTAGTTCAACCAATAGAGTGCTGGTACCTCTGGCTCTTTGTTTAATGGTCCATGTATGTAAACTTTAACCAATGGCAGTCGGTACTTGCTTACAAGTGTTAGATTTGAAACTGTTTAAGGTAAAATAGTTATGTGTTAAAGGTTAAGAAAATTTAAGGAGATTTTCAAGCTTAAAGCTTTGTTATAAATGACTACAGGTGTTAGTAGGTGGAAGATGGGTGCCCTCTTCTCACATTCTTCACAATTGTTAATGTTTTCAAAGAAAATTTACTGAACTTTTTACTATTTAAATAATTTTTCCTCAAATTTTTCTCAGGTGGTAAATTATATTTACCCTTACTAGATCCTGTTTTACTACTTTCTTGACATAGCCAAAAAATTGCATGACAAAATATTATAGAATACATAAAGAGTTTGAGAAATATAAAGATATAACATCACAATCAGCCTCATTTCAGTCGTTAATTTCTACAGAAAACTTTTTTGAATGCTTTCTTCATCATTTTGTTTCTTTTGATGTCCTCTTTCATTCATACAAAATGGACTTGCTTGACCCCTAAACTATTCCATTGACCAACACTATTTAGAGTTGTAATGTAAATATCAATACATGTACCTGTATAGAAATAACAAGCTCAATTTAAGCTTGCCACAAGTTTTCCGGCTTCCAATTGGCTCCTCCAGCAAGTCATCATTTTGAATTGAGTTTGTAATTGGAACTTTTACGAGTTTGCAAAACAAAAACGGACTCAATTTAACTAAGCTACAAAAGAGCACTCTTCAAGCAGGTATAAACTACTGTTGAGCTCGTATGGGCCAATGGGGAGCTTGTATGGGCCAATGGGGAACTTGTATGGGCCAATGGGGAACTTGTATGGGCCAATGGGGAGCTTGTATGGGCCAATGGGGAGCTTGTATGGGCCAATGGGGAGCTCATATGGGCCAATGGGGAGCTCGTTTGGGCCAATGGGGAGCTTGTATGGGCCAATGGGGAGCTTGTATGGGCCAATGGGGAGCTTGTATGGGCCAATGGGGAGCTTGTATGGGCCAATGGGGAGCTTGTACGGGCCAATGGGGAGCTTGTATGGGCCAATGGGGAGCTTGTATGGGCCAATGGCGAGGGCCAATTGGGATGGGCCAATTGTATGGGGAGCTTGTATGGGCCAATGGGGAGCTTGTATGGGCCATTGGGGAGCTTGTATGGGCCAATGGGGAGCTTGTATGGGCAAACAGCAAGGTCCCCCCCCCCCCACCCAATTGTGTAAAATCAAAAATATACTTAATACAAGGGTATATGTAAAATCTGCCCAAGTTCCCCCTCTTAAGGTGCTTCTGCACCTTCGAGAAAATCCCCGGCCAGTGCCCTACGGGCTGCCAGGGGCAAGTGAGGCCCTGTGGGCCCCTATGGTATAATGGTATTTTTTTACAGGCCCCCTTATAGGGCCCAGGTCAGGGGGAAGCTGCCCCTTGGTTACGCCACTGGCCCTAGCTACAAGCCTGGCTTCTGTATAAACATAAGTCGCATATCTGGGAAGGATACAGTACGGCATTTCACTGGAAATTGCAATGATGTCTTCTTCTTTCTCAACTTCTTCATTCAAACTGAATAAAAACTATGAACAGAAAAGGAAACATTTGTCAGAAACTGCAAGTAATTATGAAGGGGATAAGTGATCATGCTATGGGGAAGGAGGGCATCTCAAAATACCATGTCCCCCCCCCCCAACCTTCTCCCCCTAGACATGAAAGAACAACTACAGGTTTATCTGATGTCCAGTCATTGCAAATATTAAAAAAGTGAAATGTTTATACTCAAGCAGTATACAAACAATGAATTGCTCCAATAACTATGCAACTGGCATGACTGGGGCACATAATTGTTCTTGTTATCAAGAGAAACACATGCTACTTTGCATATCTATGGGAGCTCTTTCCTTTCAGGCTGATGTGTATGCTGTAGCATGCAATGAATGTAAAAATAGTTCAACTGAATGCTATGAGAAGATATGGCCAAAATTAATCAAAAAATGGCAGTATATTAAATTAATATGTAAAGGTATACTAATCACCCAACCCATTAAATATGTCACTGTAGAAATCCTCAGTAAAAATCCTGGGCAGCAAATAAATAAAACATCTCATCCCATCTCTATTTTTTTAGGCCATTTTTTGAGATAATAAAAGATTCTGGCTGATGTGCATCAAAATACTTACTATACCATGACCATATAGAACAGGAATATGATAAAATACTTACTACCATGACCATATAGGACATATGATAAAATACTTACTACCATGACCATATAGGACATATGATAACATACTTAATACAGACCATATAGAACAGGAATATGATAAAATACTTATTACCATGACCATATAGGACAGGAATATGATAAAATACTTACTACCATGACCATATAGAACAGGAATATGATAAAATACTCACTACCATAACTATATAGAACAGGAATATGATAAAATACTTACTACCATGACCATATAGGACAGGAATATGATAAAATACTTATTACCATGACCATATAGAACAGGAATAAGATAAAATACTTACTACCATGACCATATAGGACAGGAATATGATAAAATACTTACTACCATGACCATATAGGACAGGAATATGATAAAATACTTATTACCATGACCATATAGAACAGGAATAAGATAAAATACTTACTACCATGACCATATAGGACAGGAATAGGATAAAATACAGGAATATAAACAAAATAGGATAAAATACTTACTACCATGACCATATAGGAAAGGAAAAATACTTACTATGATAAAATACTTACTACCATGACCATGAGAACAGGAATATGATAAAATACTTACTACATGACCATATAGACAGAAATTGGATAAAATACTTACTACCATGACCATATAGAACAGGAATATGATAAAATACTTACTACCATGACCATATAGAACAGGAATATAATAAAATACTTACTACCATGACCATATAAAACAGGAATGATAAAATACTTACTACCATGACCATATAGAACAGGAATATGATAAAATACTTACTACTATGACCATATAGAACAGGAATATGATAAAATACTTACTACCATGACCATATAGAACAGGAATAGGATAAAATACTTACTACCATGACCATATAGAACAGGAATATGATGCTGATTTTCAAATTACGAAGCATTTTCCTGTAAGGACGAAATAAGAATGGTGGCAGAACAAATTTGAAGGGTGCAGATAGTTTTTTGAATTGGGGGGGTTACCAAGAGAAAACATTACTGTATACAAAAAAAAATGTGAAAAATTTGATATATTTGTACAAGATCACGGTGTCATAGTATGACCTAAAAATGTATTCACACAGATAAAAACAAGCAGCTCAAACAAAAGTACTTTTCACCACTTTTCTCCCTCATATATATTATCAAATTGCATCCCAAGATTGAATAGGGGTCGAAGGAGAAAAAAGTGTTCGACTTTTGTTCCTGATTTTAGGCTGGCCCATTCCAGGATTTAACTATCATGCCTATTATCTGACTTGTACCGTACTGCAATTAGTTTTTTTGGGGGGTCGAGGGGGTCGGTAAACTCCCCCTTACCTACCTACCAACAACAACATGTATAAGCTGATAATATTGCTAAGTTGATAGCCTATCATTCCCATAATTTTCATATAAACAATATTACAAGTTGCTCAGTCATTAAAACAATTATGAAATGGCAAAAACCATCATATGTTGATGTCAGGCATGTAGAACTTTTCTTATAAAACTTTCTGATTTTTCAGGAGAAAATCTAGTGGCTTCACATGCCTTCTCCCAAAATGAGGAAGTTTTTGGCAAAATCGATGGATACAATTAAAGACACTTGAAAGTGTCCAAAAAACTCAAAGCAAAAGTAAAAAATAATCAACATTATATTCTGGTAGGTAGCCAAGTTTCCTACCAAACTTGAACTTGTTGAAAATCAGGTTAAGAGACATAAGGGTGGAAGACAAGGGAGGCAGAAAGCATGCAACCCCCCTCCCCTCCACCATACTGGAAAGATTAGGAAGTTGTGGCAAATAAATGCATATAATCTGGCAAAAATGGTGCTCAATTGACAGCACTAAAAAAAATGCAACTTAAGAAAGTCATCAGCAAATAGCTAGTATGTTGCCAATTTTCAAATCAAATTTTACGAAAAATTAACTGAAACTTTTAAAACTAAATTTTTTAATTTGTAAACAAAACACTTGCCCTTTAAATATGTTGGCACATGCCCAAACTAATTTGTATCACAATTTATCAAACAAACCAGAGAAACCATAGAACTGAATCAAACCAACATTAACCTGCAAACAACCATCATGGACACAGATAACAAGGTCAAGTCTGATGTTCAAATTTCACTCATAAACAAATTTCAAAATAATCAACCATTTCTGAACTAACAAACTGCTGCAATAGCAGCAGTCAACTTCTTATGATAATAGTCAAATCTTGTAAAGAGCTAAATCTTGACCTGGGGGAAGGGGAGGGGGTCTCTCTTGCTTAATGGATTAAAGGTAGTTCAGAGGTCCAGAAACTTAGCCAGGACTTTCCATAAGGTGCGTTTTGACAGTAACATTTCCCAATTTGCCATGAATTATATGAGATTTGTGTACCTTGGGGGTCGGTGGGGGTGTGCACCCCTTCCCTACAGGCCAGATGTCAAACATTTTCATCTTTGTTGTAAAATATTGCTTCCAATCATTATTTCTTTATTGTTCTATAAAGCAGAGACATCATTTAGTAGTATTATCTAGATATTAAGAGGGAGTGCTCTACTCATTAAGCCGTTAAGGTTTTTTAAAGCACTTCATTTCACAACTTTCGTTATGTTATTATATGCATTTTCCTATTGTTATGATATTTATATGAATTATGAATGTTGTGATGAAACAAATAAATAAATGAAATAAAATGAAATATAGAGTACAGTTGTTCACCGGGAGTAAAGGAATGCAACATTCTAAATATATAGGTAGACACTCAAGCCAAAGAGCTAGGGAATGCCCATCTAGGGCCCCGCCATTTACACCCCTATACTCATCAGCTCATCAGGGCTCAAAGGACTACATCGAAACAACTTCATTTGCATATCCAACTTCATTTGCATATACATCTCCAACTTCATTTGCATATACATCTCCTAGCATGTCTGTGGCCATTATGCTCATACCAAAGAGCTTGTGTGGAAGCTCTTTGCTCATACTTATCTTTTCTTTACATACTCCCTTTGTTGGCATACCAATTGACGAACCACTATGAACTTACTTTTCTTTTGGTGATACTTTGATATTTCCACACAACTTTTTAGTTTTTGTTTCCGTTTCATGATATTGATCCATCTGTTCATCCAATAGTGACAACTGACTCAATGACCTTCGACCTCTTACCTCTGGTGGTATATCATTTTGCATATGAGCTTCTTCAAAGTTTACTGTTGCATGACCACTGACGAAGGGAAAAAATATCAATTTTTACAATTAAGGTAAAGTCTTAACACGTCCGTAACGATCAGGTGCAAGGGGGCAATAACCCTTAAGAAATTAAAAACAAAACTTAGTATTTAGTGTATTTTTCCATTACAGAAAAAAGAAGCTAATTGGTCCATTAACATATTAAGAGTACAATGAGAGGGACCTGGCAGATGCACTTTTCTCAGACAATTCTTTTATGGATAATTCAGGGTTCACTTTTCCATAAGTATTCTGCCCCCTCTCCTTCCTTCCCCATCCCCTCTCCTAATAATTTTGAGCTAGCTATTATGCACTGGGTGCTTTGTAAAGAGATTTGTACTTGAAAAGTACATGGACACAAAGAACAAGTATACGTTTCAAAACAGCAACAGCAAACTCCATTGGCATTACTAAAAATTCACAATTGACGAGAATGCTTAATACTCAAACATAATAGACATCATATATGAAGTTAGTAGAGAGGGGAAAATTCAAATTGCAATGAAAATTTGGCTAAACAAAATTTTGGAATGATAATATTACTCCTAATGAATGAATGCATTGTGACAAAGTGAAGTCATCATTCACAATCCAAACACAATCTTCCTCTAATCAAAGCAATTCATCTATGAAAGGCATTGTTATGAGGGGCAATTGGGGTTGCCAGACATTGCAATGAGGGGCAACTGGGGTCGCCAGATTAAATGAGGCACAATTGGGGTTGTCCAAGTTGCAATGAGGGGCAATTGGAGTTGCCAGATATATTGTAATGGGGCAATTGGGGTTGCCAGATATTGCAATGAGGGGCAATTGGGGTTGCCACATACTGCAATAAGGGGAAATTGGGGTTGCCAGATATTGCAATGAGGGGCGATTGGGATTGCCAGATATATTGTAATGGGGCAATTGTAGTTGCCAGATATTGCAATGAGGGGCAATTGGGGTTGCCACATACTGCAATAAGGGGAAATTGGGGTTGCCAGATATTGCAATGAGGGGTGATTGGGGTTGCCAGATATATTGTAATGGGGCAATTGGGGTTGCCAGATATTGCAATGAGGGGCAATTGGGGTTGCCACATACTGCAATAAGGGGAAATTGGGGTTGCCAGCTACTAGCAATGAGGGGCGATTGGGGTTGCCAGATGTTGCAATGAGGGACAAACAGTGTTGCCAGCTACTGCAATGTGGGGCAAATGGGGTTGTCAGATATTGCCATAAGGGGCAATTGGGATTGCAGATATTGTAATGAGGGGCAATTGGGGTTGCCAGATATTGCAATGAGGGGAAATTGGGGTTGTCAGATATTGCAAAGCAGGGCAATTGGGATTGCCAGATATTGCAATGGGCAATTGGGGTTTCCAGATATTGAAATGAGGGGCAAACAGGGTTGCCAGATATTGCAATGAGGGGCAATTGAAGTTGCTAGATATTGCAATGAGGGGAAGGGGAAATCTCTTTGAAAAAGAGAGCACAATTTTCTTCAAAAAGCAAAACAATTAGTATAGAGTTGCAAACAATTTCAGATTAAACAAAGGTTGTCTGAGTTGGAGGTAACAAGCCTTTGTTAAGAGAGGGACATAGCTCTTGAAATACTTGTACCACAAGTACCACCCACTCCAAACCCAAGAACAACCACCACTCCCTACCACAAGTACCACCCACTCCAAACCCAAGAACAACCACCACTCCCTACCACAAGTACCACCCACTCCAAACCCAAGAACAACCACCACTCCCTACCACAAGTACCACCCACTCCAAACCCAAGAACAACCACCACTCCCTACCACAAGTACCACCCACTCCAAACCCAAGAACAACCACCACTCCCTACCACAAGTACCACCCACTCCAAACCCAAGAACAACCACCACTCCCTACCACAAGTACCACCCACTCCAAACCCAAGAACAACCACCACTCCCTACCACAAGTACCACCCACTCCAAACCCAAGAACAACCACCACTCCCTACCACAAGTACCACCCACTCCAAACCCAAGAACAACCACCACTCCCTACCACAAGTACCACCCACTCCAAACCCAAGAACAACCACCACTCCCTACCACAAGTACCACCCACTCCAAACCCAAGAACAACCACCACTCCCTACCACAAGTACCACCCACTCCAAACCCAAGAACAACCACCACTACCAATGCTACATTTTTAGTATGGCCAAAAGTCTAGACCTCTACTTTTCCCTAGTAGTCCACATGAATAAATCCCGGCTCTGTCCCTGCATTAAATAAGTGAACATCAAAACCCTGTTTGATCCCCATTCCCCTGCATGCAAAATGTACGCTTTGAAGAAAAGAAAAAAAGCTTTTTGTCATCCTAAATATTCCTGTATTTAAAATTGTTTCACTGCAGAGGGTTCTAAATTAGTCTTTTTTATATGCACACACTGTATTAAACTGTTTGCAGCCTTGGGATCAAACCTCTTATATCAAGGGGTGTAAGAAGCTTTAGAAAAGTGGGGGCACGGCCTCTTAGGGAGCACTTTTCAAGTTGTATACATTGTCCCTTAGTCTGTATATAAAGAAATAGGGTCACTTTATTTTAAAAGGGGCACTTTAAATATTATTCCAAAAAGTGTGTATTTCCAACGGTTCTTGCACATTTGACAGCAATAGACGGGCACTTTTCACTTTCAAAACGGGTACTTTTGTCATTTTTTGGAAAAGAGGGGAGAGGGGGAATGTTTCCCCTGGCCGTTCCAGTTCCTACACCTATGCTTACACCCCTAGTGTGTACATTTAATAGACATAACAATTTCTCCACAATTACAAGGAATCCTCACTTAGGCTTGCCTTCATCATCAACTGCGTCAAGGTGGAAGCCGTCCTCTGTGTATTTCTTATCAAACTTCGCATGGTGCTCCTTCAAGAGGCTCGTAGTCTCTGAGGCGTCTGTCTCCAGTTCCCCATCCTCCGGTATGCTGGGCGTGGCCACTCGCGGTGTGTGAAGTGCCTGTTTAGAGATCCCAAATGTTCAATTCAAAAGCATTGAAAAATCTCATATAGAGGATTAGTTCAGGGGTCAAAAAATTGTATCTCATATAAAAGAGCACTGTGGTGTAGCGGTTATCATACCTGTCTGCAGACCACGAGGCCCTGGGTTCAAGCCTGGGCCGGGTAGACACGCCAGTGTACCACAACTGCTTATCAAAGGCCGTGGACATTGACTTGGTTGTCGATGTTATGTGTGTCTATACGTCGTACCTGTGTTCTCGTCCGGGTCCATGACTTGTCATTCTCCTTAAAAATTTGTTCCAGCAAATCATAACCACAAACTTTCTGTAGCAAATAGTGAGACCACTTTATCTTAATTAAAATAACCACACAATAAGGACTTCATCCATTGCTAATATGATATTCAGCACCAACGTCCACAACAACTACGGTTTTTAGAATGCAGAAAATGAATAGGAAAAACCTGACCCGACCTGGTTATTTGTCAGGTCGGGTCTGACTGTTTGAAACTTTAAGGAGCAGAACAACTAATGCGTATTAAGCATTCGTGATAGCATTGTTACTATCATAACCGAATACGCAGGCGACGAACCCGTCATTGTAATTGTGTGTTCACTCGTCGTCGGCAAAAAAGTATGAGGATAAACAACTTCAGTATCTTATTTTCCATTAGGAGAAATTCAAGTTTGAAGTTCTGTCTCACCTGTGTAGAAATGACTGGTGTAGTAAGTCTACTGCAGAAGGTTGGCACCCTCATCTTTACTTTCTTAACAATTGTTGATGTATTTTAAAAAAATTGTTTAACTTTGTGACTATTTAAATGATTTTTTCCTTAAACTTTCTTCTGGTGGTAAATCGTAATTACCCTTACTAGAATCTGTACTTTC
Organism: Chiridota heheva; assembly: GCA_020152595.1. NCBI lineage: Eukaryota > Metazoa > Echinodermata > Holothuroidea > Apodida > Chiridotidae > Chiridota > Chiridota heheva. Next base: position 63,644 of record JAIGNY010002848.1, on the reverse strand, counting down.
CTGACATATCCAATAATTTTCAATCATACAATTGCCAAAACAAATATGATAGCAAGCTTAAACAATTTGAGTAAACTGGGATTGTGATGTCACAAATAGTTGTTCCTACACAAATGATACTTAACTTAAAACCTTAATATCTCTTTAACAGAATAAGATTTTGAAATGCTTTCTTAACCTTTTTTTTTTTTTTTTTTGACTTCCTCTTTCATGAGATAAACTTACGTAACAACTGAATTAATCCTTTACTCATGAAACATACTTCCCCGGCCTTTTTTTAGGTGAACTTTTTCAAGAGAATATTAATGATAATACTGTATATTATCCTATTGATAAGAGAAGGCACTTTCTATGATGTCACTAGAGTCATAGCATGTTGAGATATAATTGTGGGTACATATGCATGCACTGGGGATAAATGGAACCAAACACATTATGATGTAGTTAAGCTTAGATGTAGCCACAAACTACATTTACTTTAAATGCAAACACAAATGAGTTAATATTGAAAGGCAGCCTTTGTTTTCAAGCAACTGGCTCTGGTAGCAGCCTTTGTTTTCAAGCAACTGGCTCTGGTAGCAGCCTTTGTTTGCAAGCAACTGGCTCTGGTAGCAGCCTTTGTTTGCAAGCAACTGGCTCTGGTAGCAGCCTTTGTTTGCAAGCAACTGGCTCTGGTAGCAGCCTTTGTTTGCAAGCAACTGGCTCTGGTAGCAGCCTTTAATTGCAAGCAACTGGCTCTGGTAGCAGCCTTTGTTTGCAAGCAACTGGCTCTAGTAGCAGCCTTTGTTTGCAAGCAACTGGCTCTGGTAGCAGCCTTTGTTTGCAAGCAACTGGCTCTGGTAGTAGCCTTTGTTTGCAAGCAACTGGCTCTGGAAAAACAAACATTTAAAGGGATTGTTAGGGGATGGGTACAGGGGCGGACTGGCACATAGAAATCTACCGGTCCAAGTGGAGTGACCGGCACCTTAGACTGACCTTACTCCGACGCTGGGGGCCAGGTCAGGCCCCAATGGACATATTGGATGACCAGTGGCAAAGATCCATTTTGATTTGTGGAAAGGATGAAGTTGTTGAAAGAATAAATTATTGGCTCGTATAGCATGGGGCCAGGGGGCGAACCCGCCGGAAGCACTTTGATTTTAGCATTTTTAGAGCTGCAGATTACATGATTTTTTCAATCTTCAAATGGCATCTTACTTAATGAAAAATCTCAGCCTTTTCATTGCTAATACTTATTCCAGTTTCATTTGTTTTCGCTACCAAGTATTGTTTTGTTTCCCGAGCTTAGTAAGTTACTGTATTGCGGGGTTTTTTGAGCTTGAATTCTTTTTTTTTAAATTATCGAAGGCTGTCTCCAGAGGCGACATAACTGGTCATCCCCCTCCCTTCTCGCCACCCTCATATTTATCTCAAAAGTTTAAAAAGTACCTTTTTCAGAGGAAAAAGTATCCTATTCAGAGGAAAAAGTACCCTTTTTAGAAAGAAGTGCCAATCTTCAGAGAAGTGCTTTAGATTATATTATTTGATCTTTTCACTGAAAAAAGCAACACAAATATCGCACTAAAAGAGACTAAAATTATGAAATTGTATGCGCATGCATTGTACGCAAAATAATAATCTACTATTTTTCCTAAAAACCATGTTTAAGCTAAACAGCCCTACATTTAACTTTTTACTGCTGAAAAAGTAATCACATATGCCTACCTTTATTTTGTGAAAATACTTTTGAAAAGAATCTTTGAAATGGAGTACAGGGCAAAACTTACAATGTGGACCCGTGTCATAGACTGACGTACTTGCCCTCCCTCACCTTCTTTACAAAGTTCAAAAACTACCCCTTTACAGAGATATGTTCTAATATTAAAGACCATCCTCTTATTATAACTTATATTTTTACTGGCAGATTGAAAAAAGAAACAACAAAAATGTCTCTGTGAAATTCATAATCATGCTTAATATGCTGAATATTTGTTTATCCCCCCCCCCTTCTCTCTCCTCTCAAACAAGTTTTAGCATATAATTATTTTTAAATGACATTACAACTCTGACAAATAAGATTTTTAAATAAACAACTTGTAATGATATATATGGATGATTATCAATTTTCATACGTCCCTAAATGAGGTGATACCGAAACCAATCTTGTGTTTAAAAGCAGGTATCTAATCAAAAAATATTTTATGGCTCACGAACCATTTGATATAATTTTTTTCATTATAAACATATTGAAATTTTTAACAATATAAATCTGAACAATGTCCTTCAGATTACATGAAAATGAAAAGGTGTTAACTTGTCATAGTGTGGCATTTGAAGAGTATTCCAAACTCACTTTAGAGTTCTGGGGTCCATCAACACTTAATTTCTCTCTATTATATGCCTATGCATTCTTGTTCTTGATATAACAAACATCCTAGGAGCTTTGGGTACGCACTACTCCTTTCTGTCAGTCCATCCAGGGACAACTCCCTGGTCCATCTATAATATCTCCGTTCTCTGGTAACATGAGAAATAGATGGTGTGACATTGAGAACAACGTGTCTTCGCGAATGATTATTATATCAACGGGAAAGCACACGCACTCCAGTCAGCAGAAGAACTGTAGACCACTTATGGGGAAATAGGTTCATGCAGGCCTAGCGTACCGCATGTCGTATTTAGCTATAGACAAGATGAGAAACTCAACTTACGGCACCACGGTTAAGGCAGGTGTCACTTCAGATCCAACTTCTAATCACGTCTGAACTAGAGGCTCATGATAAAGTGTCCCTAAACCCACATGGGCACTGACCATCTTGACCGTGAGGAATGAAGATCTTACCTAATTATACGCAGAAAGCATGTCATCTTCAGTACATTCAATGCCCGTACCTTGAACATAATGAATTTGTCAGTTGTATGACCCACCCCTACTCAGTACCCCCCGCAATGTCAGTCAAAGGTGAGTCATTGACATATGAAATAGTGACTCACATGTGCATCATTGTACTAAATTGCCAGTCACCAGAGTGACTCTGGGGTGGGTCAATCTACTTCAGACCCATTGACTTTGTACAGAGGTGATTGATTTGGGGCAAGTCAATTTACAAAAAATGTCAGTCACCCAAGTGACAGAGGGGTGTGTCAATGTACATGTTTCGCAGCGCAAATGTTTCTCCTGGTTATGTGTTCATAACAAGATACAGATTTAGACGCGTGCGTGTACTTAAAGCAATTCAGATCCAAAGGTGTTCTACCACAAAGCAGAGAAAGAAGAAACGGAATTTTTACTATCATATTTTCGGATCATGAGCACCGCTATCAAGTAAACACGAGAAAGTGTGACGTATTGCAGTTAGTTTTATCAGTGGAGTCATGGTCACTGTCAAATATGCGCAAAAAAATAAAAAAATGATAAGGCTAACGACGCTTATTCGTTCATTCACATAAAGCCTATGAATAATTTCATTTTATTTCATTAAAAAAACTAATATAAACTAGTTATACAGTCCGGTCCACGCTCCCAATTGAGAAATCTCCCGATTGGAAAATCGAGACATACGCAGTGACCATAATTTTAATTGTTAGTAAGTTCAGCCATTAATTTTTAATTTTTTTTTGCTTGTAAAATTCTGTAATTTTAAAGTTGTGTACTTTGGAAATGTACTGGAATTAATATTTCTGTATAAGTTGAGTTTTTGCTGGTGATTAAAATGTTAATATCTGCTCTTAAAAAATATTGAAATTAATTTGTAAAGATTACATTAAAGAACCTTGGTGAAAGTCAAATTTGCTCTGGTGAAAATGTAGAAAATAATGTAATCGTTCTGTTACACCAATACAATTTGAATATTTCGCATGCGTATTCCTACCTTTGGCTTAAACCAATTTAAACGTTATGTATTTCTTTAGAGCAATTTGGAAAGATGCACTGTGGGTTATAATGACAAGAAATCTCCCGATTAGGAGATCTCCCAATTAGGAGATCTCACGATCGGTAGCGTGAACCAAACTGTTCAATGCGCCACCGGCCAAACTCAGATTATGGGGAAAAGTCAATTAGTGTGATGGGACCGGCGCCTTAGACGTCTCGGGACTGGCGCCTGACCAGTGGTCCAGGGTCAGTGCCAGGACCGGTGGGCCAGTCCACCCCTGGATACGGACATAGGCCTCTGCATTCCTGCGTTCATCCTGCTCATTAAAGATAAAATGCATTTGGAGGAAATGACTCCATTGAGGATTAAAATCTGAAAATCTTATCATTGTAATTAATCATTGTCGAAAATCCCTTTTAAAAGCTTATATTTCACACTGTTTGCATACAGGAAGTATACCTTCAACTTTGATTAACCATAGCTCAAGGCTATTCTTTTCAGAAAATAAAGCTTTGTGATGAATATGAAATCTCTACCTGTTCATATACATTTAAAACGATTTAATTATAGGAAATACATATTGTCATAATCCTTGAATTGCTTAGCATGATGTGCTCTCACTTTCTATTTTCTCTTTCACAGGAAACTATTATTTTCCTTTGTCAAAAAAAAAAACTCCGGGTTTAAAATCTGGGGGTCACATCCTGGTGACCTGATTGGTGCATGCTGCGTTCTATGCAGTGACCTACTAAGATACTGAATGATTCCTCATGCTATTCAATGTTAAAGGAGACATAACCGGTTTGATAAAAATCATTATTTCATGTGATAGAGGATAAAAATCGTAACCAACTACCACAAACAGAAAGTCAAAATCGTATTCCTATCTCAGGTTATTCATGTTTGAAGTTGACACCAATGTAGGTTGTCATTTTGTTTAATCTGCATTGAAATATTGTGCATAATGACATAATTTACCCAGCAGGGACTGTAATGTATTTCTTTATAAATGTGATTCAAATTTGTATTCCAAAATAATGTGATACAAAATTTTAACAGCATGTTTTGATAATTTCATGTTTACACAAAAATGTCCTTGACCCTTACAAAAGAAAAAACATTTTTTATAAGCTAGAAACTTCAGGTAGATTTTAAAGAAATTCAAAGCATTCCAACATCCTGCTGGGCTGATGACATGTTTTGGAATCAAAATGGTGGCTCCCGAAGTATTATTTAGTAGTAGCATTAAACTTTTTGATAATTCCAAAAAATGTGTTAGATTGCTTCGTGAGGTATGAAACTTGGTCACAAGATTTCAGTGTTATTTTTTAATTATATTACATGAAATAATGATATATATATTATATGAGACTTGATATCTCCTTTATATATATATATATATATATATATATATATATATATATATATATATATATATATATATATATATATATATATATATATATATATATATATATATATATATATATATATATATATATATATATATATATATATATATATATATATATATATATATATATATATATATATATATATATATATATATATATATATATATATATATATATATATATATAGGGACAGGTAGAGATGGTCACACAAACACTCATATTTTGTAAGTTATGAAAATGTAAAGTTTGTACAAATTTTCAGCATGTGCAAAAGTAATAAGGTATGCATAGGAAAACACTATACTTCATCAATATCATTCTTTATACTTCCTTAAAGGATTAGTTCAGTGGTCAAGCATGTTTATCTTACATGAAAGACGACTTCAAAAGAAACAAAATGGTCAAGAAAGCATTCAAAAATCTTATTCCGTTAAGGATATATTTAAAGTTTGGTATCGTTTGTGTAGAAACGACTGAAATCAGACTAGTTGTGATGTCATAGTCTCAGATTCCTCAAAGTCTTTATGTGTTCTATCATATTTTGTCCTGCGATTTTGTGGCTTAAAAACCATGAGATTTGTCAAAAAAGTAGTAAAACTGAATCTAGGAATGGTATTTATAATATACCACCTGAAGAAAGTTTGAGGGAAAATGATTTAAATAGTGAAAAAAATGACATAAACTTTCTTTAAAATACATAAAGATTTTGAGGAATCTAAGGCTGTGACATCACAACTAGTCTGATTTTAGTCGTTTCTACACAAATGATACCAAACTTTAAATTTGAATATCTCTTTAACGAAATAAGGATTTGCAATGCTTTCTGCAGCATTTTGTTTCTTTTGAAGTCCTTTTTCGTATAAGATGGACATGCTTGAACACTAACTAATCCCTTAATTTTCCAAATTTCCAATATCAACGCTAGGTTTTTAAATTGTGTATACTGCTAAATCTAGCTGGGTGAATGTTAAATTAATTTCCATTTTCATGATAACTATAGCCAACCTCTCAAAATGTTTGTGGAAAGGACCGAAAAACAATAAGTAACATAAACAATTTTCTAGTTGTTCTGTTCTGAAGTCACAAAATATTGCGCAATTTATGTTACTTATGTATCTAAGTTTTAAAATGCTGTAAAATGGTCATGTTTCAACCGATTTAACAGAATTTTCTTAACAACTTGTAGCTATAGGGTTTGTTCATTTTCTTAAAGCTTGAATTAGCTTAAAATCAAAGTAAACTGCAAAATATAGAGACTTAAAGTGCTTACTCATGACCACACGTATGATTACTCACTTGTATTTGAGACATTCCCTGAAACTTTCAAATCCTTCTGAAAACAAAAGCAAAAAATGTGACGGTGTAGCACTATTGTCAAAATGTCTTTCTTGGTTGGTGTTATAAGCAGAGGTGTTGATCCATATAGAAACATAAATTACCCCACTTTTAAGATAATAATGCCTTTCTTTTTTTCTTTGTTTGTCACCCCCCCCCCCAATGGGACTCAGGGGCATATGCCCGGGTACCACCTTTAAATCCGCCACTGACTACAAGTCCCTTAGAGTTCCCGTACAGCACACACACACACACACACACACACACACACACACACACTACCACCACCACCCAGTTAACTTTTAGCCAGATGTAATAAGATTTCTATGATCAAGAAATTTCATCCAAGCACTGTAACTCAAGCAAAGTGCACTATAAATCTTGAAGAAATACTGCAAGATCTAAAAAAATTCAATCAAGTAGAGAACAAAACAGGTCAAACTGATATACTGGATGGAAAATCTCTTACGGTTAATATCGAGGAGTTTCCAGGATTTTGAAAGAAAATGTTTCTTTACTACTCTAACTGACAGTTCTAATCCAATGTATGCAATCCTTTTTCGAACTACTCCAGGTTTTCAGAACCAGTTTAATGACTACAGCATTAAGGGGGCAAAGATCACAGTGCACCTTGGTTCAATCAGATAAGCACCACTTGAAAAATACACACCAAAGATTTGTATCCAAATACTCAAAAATAAATATTGTGATTGTGATTTAGAAATGGGATTGATACCCTCATATCCACATAAGGTTTCATTACTTCATTGTTTTTGCTGAACTGTCAATTAGGACATGTAGGATTAAATGCAACATTTGGGGAAGTTTTTCCTAGATTCACTCCTGCTTGCAGCAACCGTTAGCCATATGGAGAAAATGTTTAATTTTTTTCTGAATGGGGAAGGTTTAAAGTTTCAGATTGGGAAACTTCACACCCCCTCCCTTCCTAAAAAATAATAATAATAATAATAATAATAATAATAATAATAATAATAATAATAATAATAATAATAATAATTAATAATAGTAATGATAATAATAGTAATAATAGAATAATAATAATTAATATAACATCAAAAAAAAATGTCTGAAAGCAAAAAGGCAATCCAACATTTATCAGTAGAACAATTCAGTAAGCAAGGCAGTTAAAAATTGTCAAAAAAGTGTGACCAATTTTCTCTCCATTCAATTTACTGACTTTTTGAGAATGGGGCTGGATGGTCCCTTGCTGGTCCCCCCCCCTTCTCCTACCTTTAGGTTCTGTGCACTGTTAGCCCAGCGGCGCTCCGTCGGTATTTGCAGCTTTTTCAGCCATATTAGACACGATTTTATGTTAAAGTACCTCTTTTTTTTTAACACGTGATCCCCTTACAAATTTTACTACGACATCCCCGACGAGGGGTCCATACCAACACACCCCCACCCCACTCTGGTTTCCAATTGTTGGTTCCCAACTGTTGGTACCACTCTGGGTAGTTTCTTAACTATTCTGTTTGGATCATGGTCCTGACAACAACATTGACATGAAAGAGAACTGAACTAACCAACTAATCCTTTGAACAAACAAAATCAAACGATCAGGGAACTGATGATTAATGATCGGAACTTTTCGCTAAAGCAGAGATGCTACAACTCCACAGGCGTTACCAGAGAATATAAAAGGGGGTTGAATCACAAAATAATGGCGTCCTACTTTAAAGGCAAAGCACGAGATAATCGGCGTGGGATCCTAGGGATAAGGTCGGATCCAGGGGCAAAACCCTGGACGATGAAGCCGGGTCCAGGGGCAAAACCCCTAAATGCTAGTCATTTTGATTTTAGTCATTATAGGGCTTAAAAGTGAATGGAATTTGACACAGTTTTTCTTGCATCCTTTTTTTTACACATCTTGGGTATGTGTAACTGAACGTCCATGGGGTGGTGCTACAGCATTCAAAGGATTAAATCATTTCAGGAAGTTTTTATTGCCACACATCTTATTTCTATGCTTTCTGTGAATATAGTATAATTGCTGCTAAGTAACAGGGCATATATTTCATAGGCTTGGTTACTAATATATATCACGGGGGGTTCAGGGGCGGGTAGTCCAGGGACTCGCTTTGTGAGTCGAGGAGTAAGGGTCCAGGTGCTCCCTTTAGGGGACCCGCTTTGTGGGGCCCTGGGAAAGCCCCGGTGGAGTACTAGGGGGCAAAGCCACCGGAAGCTTTCCAGTTAGTCATTTGGAGGGCCTAAAAGTGGATGAAATTTGACAAATTTTTAAGGTACAGTACCTGTGCATGCTTATGCGCCCCGGTACAAGAATTTAATCAATTTGGAAAAGAAACATATAAAAACATTTTAATAATTTTGAGCTTAATCAAATTTGACCTTTTTGAAGTATCTGGGCATTGCTTTTGTGAACTTATCTTTACATCTGAAGTAACTGAACGTTCCTGGGAATGGTCCTATACTAACATTCTACGGATTGTATAATTTAAAGAAAAAAATACTGTTTTTAGTGCCGTAAATTAACTCTTATATCTCTAAATACAATATATTGTAAGCCAGATGTAAGCTGATATTATAGCAGACCTGTACCATAGTGCTGGTTATCACAGACACAATTTCTTAACTCTCATTCACGGGCGAAGATTTATTTGCATTTTATGTCATAAAAGGTTATCATTTCTACTCAAATTTCAATAATATAAAAAAAATGGAATTTTAGTAGTAAAAAAGTGGGGGTACAATGTTGTATATAGCACCCTCTGTACAAAACGTGGGATATATGCCAACAAGCCCCCTCCCCATCCCTCTTCCGTGATTTGTATGAACGGCATTTTTAACAAACTGTATTCCAGAAATTTGATCAGTCATGGCAACAGATATAACCTTAGACAGATACAGTTTTACATATCATGTAGACATATAATATAAAGCATCAGTGGATTTCAGTAAAGAAATATGCCTATGAAATTACATCTTCCAATATAAAGAACATTTAAAGAAATAAAATGATGAAGCAACAATTACCATTGCTTAACACTTGCATGGAAGATTCGAACTGCCTCTTCGTGATCAATGGGAAAACCATAATGAATGTTCATAATTTCAAGGACTGATAATCGTTCGCCCTGATAGAAGCTCCTTGTAGCAGGTAGGAACGAAGTCGACGAAGGGTGAAAAATAATCGTTCACACTCGTAAGACGTGACACCAAGAGTGCATCCTTTTTTTAATAGTACATTTGGTGACGCATGTGATTTATTAGAACACCTTTAAAAACGTAACGTTACAATTTTGTTGAACGAAAAAAAAGGGGGTCGTTCGCACCCCGATCCCCCTCCCCCTTGGTGACGCCTATGAATGAACGTCACAAATATTGCAAATTTAATAAGAAGTACACAAATATACCATACCAGTAACGAAAAAATAATGTATTCTGAGCACAAAAAAAAAAACTGTTCCAGTCGTCGCACCCGCACAGCAGATCTGTGTGTACTTGTCCCTACAAGCTGGAAACGAGATCACCGACGCTATCCCTGTCAAAACAAATATGAAGCCGTAATGTTGTTCTTTTAGTACATTTTACACAATACACTTTTGTAAGCAGGGAGCTGCAGTATCCTTTCTCCCTGGTTGTAAGTATGTGCAAACAAAAATGTGACGATTCATATGGCAACTCACTAATATAAAAATGTGACGATTCATATGGCAATTCACTGATATTATTTTAATAGTGAGGAAATACCGAAACTTAACTTACCTGAGATTTGGGTTTCATTTCCCACAGAGTTTTTGACATGAAATTATAAAGCAAGACTCATGGGTTCGCCGGACTATTGGTACAATACATTGTCCATATGGTTAGTGCAGGGAAGTGGTTAATGGTATCCAATATTACTATACCCCCTTCCCCTCTACACACACACACAAAAGAAAAAAAGAGTGCGAAAGCAATCGACATGGCATGTCACGAGCCATGGAGCTTTTTCTTTTACTCCCTGGTTGTATGTGCAAATAAAAATGTGACGATTCTAATAGTGAGGAAATACCGAAACTTGTACCTGAGATTTGAGTTTCATTTCCCACAGAGCTTTTGACATGAAATTGAAAGCAGGACTCAGGGGTTCGCCGGACTATTGGTACAGTGCATTGTCCACATGGTTAGTGCAGGGAATTGGTTAGTGGTTTCTGGTATTACTACTCCCCACAAACAAAAAGAGTGCGAAAGCAATCGACATGGCATGTAACGATCGCCAGGGAGCTACAATCTCTCTGCACCAGTGACGGTGCGTAAGAGGGGTGCGTAAGAGGGGGACGGGAAAAGGGAAAAGGCCCCAATATATTTCATTAGCGTTAATTTCCCCCTCAATCAACAAAAATCTATGTTTTGCTTGAATCTGGGCCGTGACATTGTTGATAATGTGTACGTACTTACACGTTTTGTACGTACGTACAGTTTTAGTTTTGTCCAACAGCAACGTGTATAATTTCTCGAGCGAGTTGACGAAGGTGGTTTTGAACAATGTACTCCCTTGACCGAATTTGCCCAAGAATGAGTTGAGCAGTGAGCTTAGCTAAATCTCTTCTGTCCTCGTTTTTCATGATGTTTGAAGGGTCCAGTCGAGCCACATCAATTACCCTACGGATTATAAATTCACCACCCCAAAATTTTCAGTAGTCCCCTTAACGAGGGCGGATGGAAGGATCTTACAGCTACCATGTTGGCATCCTACGGTGCACTGCGTTGGTTGGGGCAGGTATGACAATCACTCTTCCTCCTTACCTCTCACCATGCCATCGTGGTACCCTACACCCTGGGGAACTCCCCTGGGGAACGCCCCTGGGGAACTCCCCTGGGGAACGCCCCGACTGTATAGCCGCCTTATACTACTAAGTTGTTGTTGTTTTTATGGAATTTAGCCATATTTCTTTCCATGCTGCCATGACATTGTCTAAAGCAGGAGATTCGACCTATTATTCATGGAAACATGATGACCCGCAACCGAAACATATACCTTCCGCCCGAAGTATATCATTTTTTCTCTTTAAGTTTTACCGTGTTTCAACCATGATATGACGGATTTAGATGGCACCGATCGAGGCACGTGACCTTATATGGAAGATGTTGAAAATAATTATAGATTTAATGTAAAAGGGCATTATACACATATAGGCTATACTACATCAGTGGCGAACCAGGGAGCCAGGGGGACAAGACCAAATTAGTACCATTTTGGCCCCTAATATTGATGATTTGACAAATTGATTTGGAAGAGTCAGATTCCCTTCATATCTCTTTTTATTTCAAAGTGTGCATGATTAAGTCGGCACAAAGACAAATTTTTAATATTCTGCATCGGCCCTATGCAGCTATACAGCTATATGTTATAGCTATTTTAACATTTTCATTGTGTTTTGATCTTGTCGGGCCGATTTTAGGCACCCCTTTCTTCCTCTCTCCGCGGACCTAGCTTTGATCATCCAAAGATATTCACTGGCATGATATAAGGAAAATAAGGATTTGATGCGATTTAACAAAAGTCTGAGATTCTTTGTCTACAGGTACGTTGCATGGATGCATGGTCTACTGATTTATTGATTTTTTGCAATTTAATAATTTGCAATGACACTTCAAAAGGGGCTTTTTTTTATGCAACCACCCAGTGTTTCGGGAGTGAGTTACTTTGATTTGGAGCCAGGGGCGTCACTAAGGTCCGACGACTGGGGGTGCTGACATTTCACTCGACAAAAATCTATGACAGAAAGTTTCAATTTCCTGATGCCATAACCAGAGGCGTATGAAAAGGAAGAAGAGAGAGAGGGGGGTGGAGACCCCTCCCTCTTGAGGATTTCACCTGCCTGGTTACATATTTTCTGCCCGGTTGGTAGGTCAAGTTGGAAAATTTGGTAAAATGATTGAAAATAGTGGTGAAATTTGGCCAAAATTTCCCTACAATCAAGGAAATTTCCGAAAAATTGAAAGAGATTTCCTGAATATTGAAAGAAAGTTAGCAGCAACGTTTCATGGCAATTTCATTTATACCAGTGCAATGTTTCTGATTGTTACCGGGAAATTTTGGGGCTCTGGTACAAAACTTTTGTCCAAAAATTTTACCCAAACGTTTGGGTCCGCACTTGAAATTTTTTGGTCCCAAGCATTTAAAGATCCACCCTTCAGACCACATGACGTGTTATGTATGCCACTGGCAAGCAGAGCACCATCCAAGGTCATTACTTTCTAAAGGTATAGCGTGTGTATTGTGTAATGTTGTGCATATTCATGCCATACATACAAAATGGATGATGGATTTGTTCAACTTTACGAGGGCTGGACATTTTGTCACTTTGTCCTTCATACCACGGGTAAATATCCCTATATCTTGTAACACCCCTTCTTCCCCGCCCCTCTGTCTCGCTCCCCGGGCCCAATAGTAATTGGCAGAAACGCATCAGACGTCAAGTTTAGTTTGACCACTTCTGTTCCCCCCTTTTAATATGGATACGTTACTGATCCCACTGCACTTTCCAATACCTTATACCAGCATACACAGATACAGGCATACGCGAGACATGATAGTCTGGGAACTTATTCCGGGACGACTAAGACGGCATAAATCCTGAATACAGAGAAGTTCCCTATGGCATTCATCATAGGCGGCGAAACCAGGGGCACAGGAGGCACTGGATGCCCCTCATTTTTGTCAAAAGTTTAAAAAGTACCCCTTTTCAATGAGGAAAGGTGCCCTTTTTCATAGGAAAAAGTGCCCCCTTTTTAAAGAAGGAACAGAGGAATATCTGAATATGCCGTGTTTTCAAATATTAGAGTATATCTGATCTTTTTATTGAACTGTTGAAAAAGTATACACAAATATTGTCCTGAAAGAGACTGAAATGGTGAAATTTTACATATATCAATATTGACAATTTCCTTAAGGATGACGTTGGGGACCAAGCCACCTAAGAACCATACATTGGACATTTTTAAACCACTAAAAAGACAATTATATCTGCTATTTCCCCAATTATAATTTGTAAGAAACTCTTTAACAGTTTAAAATAGGACCTTGCTTTAGTGCATGCATGTGAACCACCCAAAATTTTACATGTGGCATCTTGGAAATTGGGCCCAGTGCAGAATTAACAATGAGGACCCACAACTTTGACATGGACTGACGTGCACTCCCTCATCTTCTTTTCAAAGTTCAAAAAGTGCCCCTTTATAAAAAAAAAAACTTGAATTTTCTTTAAATATTAAGGACAAGTCGCTTTAGTATAACTGATCTTTTTATTGACAGATATAAGAAACTTGTAGTACAAACAATATAAATCAAATTTCAATGTTGGGCACCTGTAATTTGGGGTCCGGATTAAAATGACAAAGGGGGCCTATAGCCACTGATTCACTGAAGACTGCATGATTGTTGAGTATCTTATCTAATACATTATGATATACCAAGTTCAATTGATTTTATCAGTTTAGGCAGCTGTGAAAATTATGAAACTCGTCCTGAACCATTCTAATTATTTTTTTCCCTTTTTTTTTTTTCATAGGGGGCCTATTGTTTGGGCATTCATTATTTCGAATGATGATCAGTATACAATAAACTGAACATGATTTAAATGTTTCCGATTTCGATAATTTTTACAGATCTTGCATGGTATGAACATTTCGTATTTTCCCAAATTTGGTCCTACATATCTTGATATAATTGAGAAATTGTAGTAATTTGCAACAAAAAAATGGGGGAGGGGGAGGGGAGGAGGAGGGCGGGGGGAGAGGTCACAAGTTTTTTCGATACAACCTAGAGAAATTCAGATGGCGGGAGTGGGGTATAATTGATCCCAAAATTCTGTGCCCTCCCACCCCCCCCCTCACCCCGATTCAGACATCTTCCGCTACCTCTGGCATCCACAATGTAACAATCATGCTCCTCCCTGGCAGAGGATTTGCTCCAGCATTGCAAGCTAGCCCCCCCTCACCATCCTTTAAACCGCCAAATCCCGCAATTGCCGGGTGGGCCATGCATAATACATAGGCCTATACATAGGCGTAGGGCCCAATTTTATTTGGGGGAAATGAAAAATGCCCGAAAAATGTGTGCCCCATGCATGTATGCATCACCGCGCAAGCATAGCACGCGCCTAACAGCGTGAGATCCAAGGGGGCAAAGCCCTGATAGAGGGAAAGCCCTGGTAGGGTCCTGGTAGGGTCCAGGAATTTGCTGGAAGGCAGTTTCGACATTTGTTAGTGCTCAAAATATTTGGTATAGGACTATTTCCATCTTCTTGAAAACCTATTTTTATTATTTTCATTTTACTTATCCAGAAAAAAAGTGCCCGAATTTTTGTATACGCCTGCCCGAAAAGTAACGAACCTGCCTTCTTCGCCTGACAAGTAAAATGAAACTTCAGTCAATCATAAAATGTTGTATAGAAATCATGATTTGGAGGGGAAAAGTTTACTTCCAGGGGGTATTTTTATCCAATGTTTTGTCATTATTTTCTCATTGAAATAAAATGAGGATATGTCTCTCACAGATCCATTCCGCAACCCGGTGGTGCCGCTTCTGTTTTATATTAGGGATTCACTGTCTTGCCATCAATATTATTGGCCCACCAGTGCAAAAACCCTGGTTACACCATGGTTGTAACAATCGTGATTCCCCTCCCTCCCTGGCCTCTCCCATATCAATTGCGTTACACTTCCCCGTTTTCACCGTTCCCTCGCATCTTGTCCTCTCGCCATATCATTTTTATATTTCCAGATCAGTGTTCTTAATCATGTATGATGTAAACAACAATAGTCTCTATTGTTCGAATTTCCCGCCATCCAGCAGTCTAAAAATTCCGCGAAACTAACTATACTAAAACGCGTCGTCATATTCAAGTTGCGACGCGTGATGCACATGTGCGAAAATTTAGTAAACATTGGTTCAATCGAGAATTTAGGAGCAGAAAGAAAACCCTCTGTCACCTCCAGGATGCCAAATATTAAGATTTTTTCAGGGAGTTCTCATCCGGATCTTGCCCAAAAAATAGTTGATAGACTGGGCTTTGAGCTGGGGAAAGTTGTAACCAAGAAATTCAGCAACCAAGAAACATGGTACGGTAGGCCCTACGTTATTGGAATTTATCCTACACTACAGTCGTGTGTGTTATCGCCAACGTCATTGGTTAACATTAGGCTTTGATATTGTCAGGTCTACTTCAAATTGAATTTCAACCATAACTGATTCCTGAATAAGAGCTTTTGCAAAGACCATCAAAATGGGTTCTTAATTTGCAGGGCTACCTCTCGTGGAAGTTTAATTTAAAATTAAAAGTTTTAGGCCTACGATTATAGCCTAGGCTACACGATAAAATCAGGGTAGTTAGGCCCTATATCAATAATCATAACGTTAGGCCGTTTACTTCCCCACTGATCTGTTTCTTTTCTTGTTGGCTGACGTTCACTGACTGCTGTTGTTTCTAATTACGGCCTGAGCTGAAGTTCTCTTTCAAATTACCTGTCTTTTGCATGTCGGGCTTTTTACAATTCTCCAACTTCTTTTCTAGCCTACATTCCAGCAAAAAAAAATTGGGCAAAAGGAGATAGTCATTGGCACACTTTCTTTGTCCATTCTTCGCACTCTACACCATTAAGTTTGTACTGAAGATGTCAAAGTTCAAAAATGATAATCATGTGACTACCGCCTGATGATAATTGCAATAACGTTTTCAAATACCGGGTCTATTATAAATTTTTGTCAGATCATGGAAACAAAAGTAGAAGAATATTTTAAATTATTTAAAAGAAATGCAACTAGGCCTATTTATTGTTCACTTTCGTTTTAAAAGCTCTAAGAGTAAAAGGTTGAATAATTATTTGCTGATTTTAAAGACAACACATAATACTGCACACAGACATTTTTTCCACCCATTATACAATGAAGAACCCCTGGGTACAAATGTGCAGAAGTGACACTCAAAAGTTTTGAAACATGGCGACCAACAAACTATTGGTGGATTTTAACGTTATCGCATTTTGGAAAATACATTTTGCTTAAGTGGGACTCATATTGGAAACACGGTATCTTCAACAACCTACATCCACAATACAAATGTCCTAGTGTTAATATGCGTGTATGTGGGTTGTGACAATAACTAGTATTAGGGATGCTACACGCGTGTGCTATGAGCGATCTTCAATTTTTTTTCGCGCCCGTGGTAACAAAAAAAAGAAAAGCAAAGTACCAGAGAAATACCATAATTTTGATCTTTGTCTGTCTTTTCTTTATTTTGTTATATTTTGTAATGTGTATGACCTTCCCTCTGTTTACAACAAAGCTTTGTATAAAATATTTTCTCAAAATGATCCCATTCTTGACATTTTTCTATCCCTTAATGCTCCTTTTCATTGTGGCCTAACAACATGTTGTGACATGGTTGCGATTTGCATGATGACAACCTCTCTCATCGGTCCTGTAGACCCGGCCCAGTAGACCCCCTAAAATATATATTTGATTGTATTCCTGAAGTTCCTACACCATTTTCATAAGGTTGGCTATTGACTAGACCTCTTTCCCTGTTTCCTTTTCCCAATTGATGTTTCCCGTCCAGTTAAAAATAAGTCAAAATATGCAAAATGAGCCAAAATAGAAAATAAATATAATTTGTCTATTTTTACATCCGATCATTAGATAAACGATATATACCCTAGCGCCCTTTCTACATGCTTTTAAAATGCAAAGTTCCAATTATAAACCCACGTGACCAGAATCATATGAAAACTGAGAATTGGTTCAGTCAATAAATAAATGTTGCAAATTAAAAATAATGTGGAACATTTTTAGTGTAAATTTTTCCCTCCAACATGAAAAAGTTGGTTAAATGAAAGAAAAATTAAACCCCTCTCCCCCATCATGTTGCATCTACCTTAAAATAATATTCTGTAAGTCACATAACAAAATTCTCCTCATAACCAGCAACAATTTTTTCCAAACAAAACTGGAACAAAGAACTGGAACATGTTGTGTTTGTCCCAAGCAGTAAAAAGCATAATTAGTTCGAAAAAAGGCCAAAGTAAGCTACAGTATGAAAGCTCAACTGAAATCAACTTGAATTCCAATATACCAGCTTTTATACCAACTGCCTGGCCCACACAAATATTGTGCAACATCATGACAAAACAAAATGTGTTCTGTATGCCATTTTGAAAGGCTTATAAACTTTCATTTCGGCCCTTTGATGGCTTTGAAAATAAAATTTGGGAGTTGCTTTGTCATTTGGATGTGGAATTTCAGTTATCCATACAATTTATTTATGGTTTTAAGTAAGCATGGGCGATATATCGATATATTTCGATATTGACCTATATTGATATGGCCGATATTAAGTTCAAGGGTCATATCGATATTAGATTTTTCAATGATAATACACAATACATAAACTATTAAAAAGCTACACAACTATCAAACATCCAAGTATTTTTCATTAAAGTATTTTTCACAAAATGTTAAAAATTTCGTTTATATCAAAGTTTTAGGCAGTCAGTTATATAACAAAACTTTATTAAAACATCAATATTGTGATAACAATTACCCCCAAATCCTTCATGTTCAGACAAAAAAATCATAATATGTTGAATTGCCTATAATTGTAATATTAACTCTTATATTATGATATTATAATATAACCAATTACTGTATATTTAATATTTTGGTAAATTTTATACAGAAATTTGGGACGTAAGTTCATGTAACTGATATTTATTTTGTACATAGGAAGCAATTATTTGGACCTAGATATATACCAGTAATGCGTAAAAACAGCCATTTCGGCATGAAACGCAACTTTTGTGTGCCTAGTGTTTATGTACGGTACTTGTGCGGACATTTTGAATCATTCGGCCATTCTTATAAGTCTTAGTTGTGTCATTTTTTTTTATTAATTTTTTTAGTAATTCAAAACAAATTTTGTTTGAAATAAAACTATCAATTGTATCAGAGAGGTAAAATTTTCATATAAGTTATTGAAAAACTCTGCTTTAAAATTTCACATGCCATATCTAAATTTTACGACGCAGGTACAATGTGTGTCGTAAGAAATTTCAGCAGGCCCATAGCGTAATATACGACAAATGTGTCTTTAACATGAACCCTGGTGCTAAAGTAAATGACAATGGTGATGCACATATCCGGTCCTGATTCCCCATTGAACTGGCATATTTTAGATTTATATGCGTAAAATACTTTTTGACGTTCCATTTAATGAAGGCACACGTTGAAAACTGTACGCTACGTTATGCTGGTGGTATAGAACTTGGAGAGAGAGCAACAATGTAGGTGTTTACTTGGACAGGCATGTGTGAGATGATTGACAGATTTTTGTGCGTAGCATAAAATACACTTGGGATGATCCACTTAATGCAGGCTGATGTTGGAAATAATGATGCACACAGCTTGAATAGAGTATGCATGTGCACTGTGCACGGTGCAGGAAAATATCCAGTCACTGGTCAAGGAATAGTAAACAAACAAAGAGCGCACATCAAAATACACTCTTGGTTTGCCTCCACGTGTTGGCATCTTGGTTTGCCTCCACGTGTTGGCATCTTGGTTTGCCTCCACGTGTTGGCATCTTGGTTTGCCTCCACGTGTTGGCATCTTGGTTTGCCTCCACGTGTTGGCATCTTGGTTTGCCTCCACGTATTGGCATCTTGGTTTGCCTCCACGTGTTGGCATCTTGGTTTGCCTCCACGTGTTGGCATCTTGGTTTGCCTCCACGTGTTGGCATCTTGGTTTGCCTCCACGTGTGGGCATCTTGGTTTGCCTGCACGTGTTGGCATCTTGGTTTGCCTCCACGTGTTGGCATCTTGGTTTGCCTCCACGTGTTGGCATCTTGGTTTGCCTGCACGTGTTGGCATCTTGGTGTGCTTCCACGTGTTGGCATCTAGGTTTGCTTCCACGTGTTGGCATCTTTTATATCAACATTGAAGATTGCTAAAATGAAAAACAATCTCTGGCTGTTTTTTTTTTTTTGCCGGGGAGTGGTATAATGGTATATATTTTAACGGGCCCGTTCCAGAAGCGGCTGCACAAACATCTCCCCTTCCCCTCCCCCTCCCCGCAGTTGCACCACTTTATCACAGGATAATGGACTGCAAATTAGGAAAAAGCCCCTCTCAGCCAATCACAATTCAGGAAACAAACTTAGGTGTACAGCAAGTATTTTAACCTCAGAAACAAATTTAGGTGTACAGAAAGTATTTTGACCTCAGAATCTTAACTTGTTGTTAATAGACCCTAACTGTGCACATTGGACTATTTTTTGCTCAGCCTAAATCTCAAAATCAAATGGTCATAATTATAAGCAAGAAATTTGCGCCGCTTTTAGGTCTTACCTAATTATATATTATTAGTCACATACCCACTATACACGCATATTTACTATGGGACATTTGTTATGTGTACACAGGATTGTTAAAGTTAGTGATACTAGCTACGGGATAAAATACTTTATATGTCCTTATTCATTTGTTGTTGCTGTTTGCTGTCCACTGATTGTTCTTGTTGAGGTTTGCTTTTCAGGTTTATCCCACATGGTTTGTGTGCAGGGACACATGGAGAAGATTTGGCTTCTGAAAGGGAGGGCGGGGGAGCAAGTGCCCTTCTGTCCCACATATGGGCCTACATATGATTTCAAATTGACTTATGAAAGTTTTCTTTCGAATAATGTTTTGACATGTTTATAGACCCAGCCGCCATGTCTATAATAGAGAGCAAAATGTAACTGACCTGGCACTTAATGACCAATCAGCAATCGGGATAATGATGTAATGATTGTGGTGCAAAATAGATGCACTGCATGTGCACTACATGTGAAATGTAGGTACTGTACTGTTCAGATCTTGCCACACTTGACTCCCTGTCTACAAAATGTTACTGATTTATGTCAGAGATTATGTTGCATTCTAATTGTCTTATGTCTTGAGGTGTCCCAATGACTGGATGATAACATATGTGTAACATTAATTGGTTTGTGACACTGCTTTGATTGAACTCGAATCATTAATGGGAGTACACCACACTAACGAGTAACATTAGGCTAATGTTATACTAGTTAGTAGTATAGTAGGCAGGGCCTAGTTCTTATCCAGAACATAGGGGGTAAGCTTTCACGGTTTTGCCTGGACGTGAAACCAGTCTTGGTTCCAAAACCAAAATCGGTTTTAACCAGAAAACTGGTTTTTCACCCATAAGGCAAACAAGCTTTGAACATAAAGAGCATTACAGTAAGTATAACACAGTGTACTGCTGCGCTGTTATATGATATCAGCTAACGATGTTTGTATCACAGTACAACGTATCACAGATAAATAAAATGTATTGACACTAAAAGTTTGGAATGCTTTACCATCAGACATTGTACACCAAGTCTAAACTGTTTCAAAGCTAAAGTTGCTAAGCTTGTTAATTGATTTTTAATTTTTTATTCATTTTTTCTTATACTTTTGCTACGCTCTGTTGGCGTTCATGTCCTCTTAAAGGATTTTTGCAGACTTAACCTATTCAGATTCAAAAAAGCTTTAATGTTGTTTGTGTGTAAATTGATTTTATATTTCCTTTTGGCCCTCAAGTGATGCCGATTTTACCCCTTTTTCAGTCTAGGTCTGAAAGGCATTAAACAGGTCCTGATGTCCCAAGGCAGTCACATAAAATAAGTTGTTGCGAAAAAGGCTGTGTTGACAGGCCATCTAATGCCCATATTTGCTCACGATTTAATTCATAGTTATGATTTCAATTTCTGATAGTTGTAAAACAGATAAATTAAGCCTCTAAATACGTCATCTTACAGTGCGATGCTATCCATCGTATACTTGATCACGCAGTACAATTGTTGCTGATTTGCATTATGAACTTCTAATGCTATAGCCTTTACCCCGCAATACCCGATCGTTTTCTAGATTTTGGTCGGGAGATTATACTTCCAACCCCGATATACAATATCCTTTACTTAAATTATTAACACAAAACCACAACTCCAACACTACTTGGGGAGCGAACCGCTATGCTCTCCTCAAAATTTTCAGGCCCACCATTCGTGCCAAGCTTGACTATGGCAATATTGTTTACTGTGTTGCTCACAACTCATACCTCAACCACATTAACACCATCCAAAATGAAGCCCTCAGGCTTTGTCTAGGAGCCTACAGGACCTCCCCAATCACTAGCCTTCATGTTAAAGCCAACGAACCCCCCTTTCTACTTAGATGTAAAAAGCTTAGCCTCTCCTATGCTTTTAGAGTCCTCACCAACACCCAGAACCCTGTTTACAACCTCATTAGGTACCCCAATTTCTCCTCCTTCTTTGATAGGACTAAAACCCTATCGCCTCCCTTCAGCTTACGCATTAAATCAGACCTCTTTTAACTTGGCATCAACCCCGCCACTCTCGGCACCTACTCCTGGCCCACTTTTCCTCCTTGGGCCACCGCCCTTCCTTCTGTCCACCTAGACCTCTCCACTTATAACAAAACTCAAACTCACCCTAACCTCTTCATCAATCTCCACAACCAAATCAAAGACCAACTCTCAAATTACACCTCCGTCTATACTGATGGCTCCAAGGAAGGCAACAAGACAGCTGCTGCTGCCATCATCCAAGACATCACCCTCAGTAGCAGACTTCCTGACTAATCATCCATCTTTTCAGCCGAGGCTAAGGCCATTCTCCTTGCCCTCAACTTTATTGAGTACTCTCCTCTTAGTCACTTTGCCATTTTCTCTGACTCAAAGGCTGTTCTTACTTCATTACTTAATCTTAAATGGGATAACCTCACCTGCCACCTCCTCCTGCGGAAACTCTTTTCTCCCACCCTCTGCAGGAAAAGTGTTCTTTCTTCTGGATACCCAGCCATGTTGGCATCCCTGGCAATGACAGGGCTGATACAGCCGCTAAGCTTGCCCTTAACCTCCTCCCTTCCCTTTTCCCAAAACCCTCTCTGACATCAAACCGCTTATCGCTTCTCTTGTTCGTGACCGCTGGCAAACCTTATGGAACTTCCAAATTGATAACAAACTCCATGTTATCCAGCCCACAATCCCGATCAAATCCACCATCAACAACCTTTCTTGTATCGACAACGTTCATATTACCCGTCTTAGAATTGGTCACACCCACCTCACTCACTCCCACCTCCTTATTGATTCCCCCCAACCCCTCTGTAACAATTGCCACTGCATCCTCACAATCCAACACGTTCTCCTTACTTGCCCCCTGTACAACCTTCCCAGAGCTTCCCTTGCTCCCCACAACTCAATTGCTGAGTTCTTCCAGAAAAATCCTCCAGATAAAATAATCTCCTTCTTCAGCATGCATCCCTCTACAACCATATTTAATTCTCCTCTTCCACCCCCTCTCTACTTTGTTTTTGTTTTACCCATGCACCTCCTCTCTCGATCACAGCTTTCTGGCTTTTGTTCTTGAATTTCTCTCATTCTCCCCCTGGTCTCTTTCCTTACTACCTCTAAAATGATCTGACCTCTCAGGCACAATTTGACCTTCATTGTCGTGGTGCCGTTAAGACCTCATCAAACAAACAAAACCACAATTGCTGCACAGCGTAATATAATCCAGTGCCAGACAGTCTGAACTTCACGCTGAAAGGTGTTTTGTTTCAAATTACGTAACACCGCAGACAGCTCTCTTTACTAGCAGTACTTGAACTGTACATTCATACGCAAAATAGAAATGGGAAATTGATGTTTAATACTAAGGTTTTACTCGTGAATAAATACTATTCATTCCATATTCTGCTTATTATGTAATTTTGTTTTGTTATTATATTTTGTTTACGTGCAATGAATTTTGCATGTGCCGGTTAAAGTTGAAAAACTTATCTTACTATGTACGTGATCCATTACTTGGATTGCTGCCAGTGCTACGTAGGGAGCTGCCATGTGTTTTTAACAACAAGCCAGCAATTTCGGAAAAAGGAAAAACAGAAAAGGAAAATGGCAGCAGAATTTGAACGAGGACAAAAAGTACATGCATTTGATGAGCTATTAGGACACTGGGTGACTGCCTAAGTCATTCACGTTCAGCCTCATTCAGTGTTCATTCATTTTATTGGCTGGGGAGCGCTCTGGTGAAGGCGGTAAAGCTACCTGTATCGAAGTCAGGCACTGTGTTGCCTTGGAAACAATCCCGGAGCCAGAGGAAGGTATGTAGAAGCATTCGATCTAGGCCTATTTATATAAAAAAATGTCCGATTAGTTATTGTTTCGTATTATATTGTTTTTTATTTACGGAAGATGATCGCTGATGATCGTAATCTTTTCCTCATGGCTAGCCTAACAATAGTAGCCTAGGCTAATTGAATTTCCGTTACTGTGTACTACTAATATTAGATTAACTTAGGCTAGACCTAGTCACCTAGCATAATTTTATAGCCTCAGCTATCAGTTGCCTACTGTACTCCCAGCCGCCCTCTTTGCGAAGCATGCAGAATTTCAGCTCTGTTAAAACCATTTTCTGTTTATTTATTATGCATTATTTTTTCTTTCTTGCAAAATTTATTTGACTCATCAGGTAATATTTACATGTAAATGTACTGATTGTCATGATTCAAGTGTTTTTTGGTCAATAAAACAGGCCTTAATTGTGGGGATTTAAAGCCTTATGGCCTAACGTTAGGCCTATTGTTAGTTTCACTGTTTACTGCTGCACATTCGCGGTGCATTTTACAAGTTAGATTACTCAGTTTTGGGGGAAATCAAAGTGCATAATATCCCCATTCATTGGTGATTACTGCGCATTTGTTATTCGCACATTTAAAAAAGATTATGCTAATCGGGTTTACAGATTGTAAAAAATCATTGATTGGAATTTTGTCAGCCGAATGTGTGTGTGATTTGAATCATGAATATTGATTTTTAACAGCAAGACACCAGGCCTATGTATGAAAAACGATTACTCGCAATGAAGTATTTAGTAAACGTTTACAAGATTTGCGAGCGTGTAGCGTGTACACGCTAATCGGTCACAGCTCTAAATGCCATGTGGAACATGGGATGCCATGTGGGACTTAGTATGCCATGTGGGACTTGGTATGCCATGTGGGACTTGGTATGCCATGTGGGACTTAGTATGCCATGTGGGACTTGGTATGCCATGTGGGACTTGGTATGCCATGTGGGACTTGGTATGCCGTGTGGGACTTGGTATGCCGTGTGGGACTTAGTATGCCATGTGGGACTCAGTGTTTTTAGAATTGGCCGGGTCATATGATATGGGTGTCAATTTGCATATGGCATGTGAACCATGATGGTATTTACCATTCTAGTTTATTAGTAAAGCCTGCTAGAAAAATAGATTTATGAAAGTTAATTTTTTATATACTTTGCCAAATGTACTGTACCGTACTTCAATAACTTTTGGAAAATTGTTTCTATTTAAACAGAAACAAGCAATTAATGTTCAAAGAAATACATAAACATTTGCAATGGAATTGCCTGTATGACATCATCACACATTAATTCATCATACAGTAATCATCAAAAACTTTATAAATGCAATTGGGAAGAACCTGATTTTTGCACCAAGTTGCCTTTCAAGTAAAATGTTACAAAAACCATGGGAATATTCCTTTAGCAAACTTGTAAGCACAATATCTTAAGAACAGTGAGGTGGATTTATGCCATACTTTGTATATGGGTGTGTTGTGGTCTGCAGATGATCCCTATTGTTTAAGTGCTGATGTCATTAATATTAATAAGAAGCTGGACTGACTGAAATTCTGTTTATGCTTATATTTTTCCACAAACCCATGTCAGATTTAAATCAAACTTGGTATGATGCTGTTGATAAAAGCAAGGATGATACAGGATCCCATAGATTGTTGAGTTGTTGATTTCATTATTCGTACAGACGGAGCTAAATACAATTTTTCAATGGTTGTAATTGTGGCTTATAGCTTGAGTAATAAAAAAACCTTAACACTTAAACTAGCATCAGAATATATACAAATTACATGTTTCAGTATAATAAATAAAGTTCACCTGTAAGAACATAACATTTAAAGATATTATACGATAAAAGAAAATTGCTTCTAATCCAAGGTTAGCATCGGAACCATGTGAGACTTCTCCCTCTGGTGTTCTTTGCCATCAATATCTCCTTCTGGTGTTCTTTGCCATCAATATAGCAACTTCAAATTTTAATGGCAATTCTGCAACCTATGCATTCAACTAAGTTTGATCTCAAATCCTTTGGTTCTCTGGTTTCTTAGTAATGTTTGTTTGTTATCTTAAATCCTTTGGGTCTTTGGTTTCTTAGTAATGTTTGTTTATGTCGAATGGCTACAAACAACACACCAACAGCATTTATGAGACCATGAAGATACTATTTGGGATAGTATCTCCATGGAGACAGATTACTGAAATAATCCTAACAAAGGAAAACAAATGGTGCAACAAGATAGAACAGAGCTAGCAAGTTTTACACCCTGGATAATAAACACGAAATAACTGATATTGGCTGCTTTCATTTCACTGTTTTCAAACCAAATAGCTTACCCCGTTGGTGGGGTGGGATATCCCGTTGGTGGGGTGGGATATATATTCTGCTAGTAGCACTGAAGTCATGAGATTTGGGTTTCAATCACATAGTTAATTGTGGGGAATTGATTTCTGGTTATATTCTTACACAGACAGATGTTCATCAGGATATGAACACCCAGGATCCAGAATCTCAGTCCATAGAAGGTGATGGAACATTCCAAACCGAAGGCAATTCCCAGCAAGACTCATATTCCCAACAAGACTCATATTCCCAACAAGACTCATATTCCCAGCAAGACTCATATTCCCAGCAAGACTCATATTCCCAACAAGACTCATATTCCCAACAAGACTCATATTCCCAGCAAGACTCATATTCCCAGCAAGACTCATATTCCCAGCAAGACTCATATTCCTAACAAGACTCATATTCCCAACAAGACTCATATTCCCAACAAGACTCATATTCTTAGCAAGACTCATACTCCCAACAAGACTCATATTCCCAGCAAGACTCATATTCTTAGCAAGACTCATACTCCCAACAAGACTCATATTCCCAGCAAGACTCATATTCCCAACAAGACTCATATTCCCAGCAAGACTCATATTCCCAACAAGACTCATATTCCCAACAAGACTCATATTCCCAACAAGACTCATATTCTTAGCAAGACTCATATTCCCAGCAAGACTCATATTCTTAGCAAGACTCATACTCCCAACAAGACTCATATTCCCAGCAAGACTCATATTCCCAACAAGACTCATATTCCCAGCAAGACTCATATTCCCAACAAGACTCATATTCCCAGCAAGACTCATATTCCCAGCAAGACTCATATTCCCAACAAGACTCATATTCCCAGCAAGACTCATATTCCCAGCAAGACTCATATTCCCAGCAAGACTCATATTCCCAACAAGACTCATATTCCCAACAAGACTCATATTCCCAACAGGTGATTACTGAATTGAAAGAAAGTGAAGCACGAAAAAAGGCTATTACTTCCAAAAATACTGTGTCAAAACATGGTGATACTAATTGGGAAAAAGTATCTCCATGGTCAAAACCTGCCTATCAAGTCAATGATTTATTTTAAAGAAGTGGTGTGTGAACTGGAGAGTTTGTAAATGTTTTTTTTAAATATATATATATATATGTACTTGCGTTTAGGATATTTTGTTCTGTTGCATTATATTCAGTTATAAATACTGTAGTTAAGGATCAAGTGTTGATGACATTAATGTTTACTTGAATTTGTGTTCAAAGCATATGTTGTAGATGTGACAGGTGTTCTAGGGTTTGCGTTTGACAAATGTGAGCTGATGGAAATGCTCTCGCTGTGGGGTTTTGTGAAGGCTGACACAATTTTGGGATATGCCAGTTCTTGTAGTATGATGACTACAAATACTGGTGGATTTTACACAAAAACGAAGAAGATGAAGAGATTACATAGTCACAAGAACGGAGAAAACAAGTAATATGTGTTGTGCATTAAAACTAAATTCTATTTTTCTACAGCTCAAGATGTATCTACACTATGTACAGTTTTTTCAAAGATAATTCTCAGCTAGCTACATTGTTACACAACTTCACTAACCAGCCTCCTGAAAGTGTCTCTAAGAAAATATTAAATACATTCTGACCCGAACATGTGGATATCCCAAAACATGTGGCTATCCCATAATAATCTGAAAAAAAGAAAAAACCTTCTGTCAAGAATTTGATTGACAGATAACCAACAGGAAGGAGAAATAACCAGGGCCACCACAGCAAAACAAAGAGGATGAGAGAAAGGAATTGATCCAAATAAATGTTCATTGAAGTTATAGTGAATAAGTTAAAGGGACCAGTTAATATCATTTGAGTCAGAATTTTAAAGTCTTTACAAATAAAATTACCGATCAACATAAGAAAAAGGAAAATGATATTATTATACTTTAGAAAAGGAATAGAGATTAAAAAATACACTTGCAGCACATTTTTACAAACTTGAGAAACACAAACGGCAAACAATAGGCAAAAAAATAATAATTTCAAAGCCCACATAAAGAAGCAGCATGCAAGTTAAAGAGGGAGACTCGTCTCATTAAAATACGTTAAAATTGGGGGATGTGAATTTTGACGTCACTTTCAATTGTGGACGCACGATCCGGTCCACTGTCTGTTTGTACATGGTTTTGTTCAGCCTGACACTAGCATGTACGTTGTGTGTGCCGAGTTACATACACAGCGCATTACGTTACTGTGACGAGAAACTTAGTTTTTTTTTCAATGTGCATTTTCTTTGTGCATTCAGTTACATCTGTGACGGTCATTTTCTTTGTGCATTCAGTTACATCTGAGACGGTCATTTTCTTTATCTTGTGTTAAATTAGTGATTTTGGTTATTTCTCCTTCCTG
Source organism: Chiridota heheva (assembly GCA_020152595.1). Taxonomy (NCBI): domain Eukaryota; kingdom Metazoa; phylum Echinodermata; class Holothuroidea; order Apodida; family Chiridotidae; genus Chiridota; species Chiridota heheva. The sequence goes on along the minus strand of JAIGNY010002848.1, from coordinate 35,108 downwards.
TTTTCATCTGTCAATCAAAGTCTGGACAGAAGAAGCGTTTCCTTTGTTTAGAGTATTATGGGATAGCCAAATGTAATATTATGGGATAGGCCACATGTTCTGGTAAGAAGTAATTTTAGATATTCAGGAGACACTTTCAGGAGGCCAGAGAGTACAGTTGGATTATCACCATGTAGCTTGTCAAATACCGAATAATATCTTTTCAAAACTTTTGTAAATATTGTACAGTACGGTATGTGGGGTAGAAATAGACTTTGCACTGTAGTTGAACTTGTAATATTCCTGTAATGTTCTTTCATCTCCGTTTTTATCTTTCACAAACTGCGTAAGAATCCACCAGCATTTACAGTCCTCATACTGTAGATGCTGGCACATCCCAAAGGAGATCACGTCTTGCCCCCCTTACACAACAAACAAGAAAGCTTTAAAAAAGTTTCGCCCTTCCTCATACACAAAGCGCTCTACGGCCTTGTCTGTACCCTCCCCAAGGTCTCTACCCTGAGACCCGGCGATCTCCTGATGCACTGCGCCAGGGACACTCAAGCCACCACCCTTCTCTCCACCAAAACCCTAGCAAACACTGGTATTGACATTACAGTCACCCCCCATCGTTCCCTGAACTCCAGCAAAGGTGTCATAAGAACCAGAGACCTAGCTTACTTGACCGATGATGACCTGGTAGAGGAACTAACTAGCCAACACGTCACTGAAGCCTGTCATCTCGTTCTCAAGAGAGACGGAGCCGAAACACCCACCAATAACATCTTCCTTTCTTTCGCCACACCAACTCTCCCCTCCCACATCATTGCCAGCAGAATAGGTCACACCCACCTCACTCACTCCCTCCTCCTTATTGGCTCCCCTCCACTCCTCTACAACAATTGCCATTGCACTCTCACAGTCCATCACATTCTCCTTGCTTACCCCCTGTACAACCTTCCCAGAGCTTCCCTCGCTGCCCACAATTCAGCCGAGCTCTTTCTAAAAAAAACCTTCGGATAAAATTATCTCCTCCTTTATCATGCTTCCCTCTACAACCATATTTAGTCCTCCTTTCCTTCCCCCTCTCTCTCAATATTATTTTTCCACCCATACACCTATCTTGATCCCAGCTTTCTGGCTTTTAGTTTTCGTGTTTCTCTCAATCTCCCCCTGTTTACTCTACTTCCTACCTCTGGAATGATGTAACCTCTCAGGTACAATTTGACCCTTGCTGTTGTGGTGCCGTTAAACTCTCATCAAACAAACAAACATAGACACTATATTTTAACCTATATCTTACATTACTATTTAGGTGTCTTATCAATTAAAGTGCTCCCAAAATTGTATGCAAATATAATTTTTGGTCTGTAATTTTTGTTGTTTGTGTGCCACAAGTTTATATCTTAAATTTTCATTAATATTAAGGTTTGTTTTTATTACCTTGATTAGAGAGGCAACATTTTATGTAAAAGAAAATTCGTTATTTAAGTGTTTTGTTTTAAATGTTGGAGATGCTTTTATTTTCAAATGTTTATATGAGACTAAAGAAATAAGAAGATTTGAATAAATTGCTAAAATGAAAAGCTTTTGTCATTTCGAATTTTGATTGTACAGTCTTTTTAATTTCAAGGTAGCATCCATTTTATTAAGCCACACATTAGACAGTCATTACTAAGTTTTTAAGCCACAACATGTGTGCTATATACTGTATGTTCCTTTGCCCTGATATCAAATGCACATTTTCTTCATTATGCTTTTGTCAATTGTGTGACTCACCCCTACAACCCCGGACAAGGCGGGTCATTGCACCAAGGTGGGTGGACAAAACATATACATTGACGCACCCCTCCCCTCGGTTACATAGGTGACTGACTTTTTTTGTGAAATGACTTACCCAAATCACTCTCCTCTGTACAAGGTCAATAGGTCTGAAGTAAATTGACCCACCCCAGAGTCACTCTGGTGACTAACAATTTGGTACAATGACGCACATGTGAGTCACTATTTTATATGTCGATGACTAACCTTTGACTGACATTGCCGGAGGTAGTAGTGGTCAGTCATATAACCGACAAGTGGATTATGCCCATTGTCCAATTAAAGAAAAAACATCATTGTGATCATTGATACTTTCAGAACTACCCATCCCTATGTGGCTTTAAGTGTAATTAGGGTATGAATTTTTCAAAATGACTAATAATAAAATTGGCATCGTTTTGTCTGAGAATGAATAGCGTAAAACAAATCAAGCTTATATCAATCTATAGCTATTATTTTGTGTGGGTGAAGCTCGGGTTTTGAGGATTGCCCATGGGCAGAGATTAGGGGTAATGGATTTCACCCCTCCCCCCCCCCCTCTACCCCTTCCACCTGTCACCCCGGGAAAACAGTAAAAGGAAAATACTTCTGTGACTGACAAATAACAAATTGGCTTAAACACAGAGCCCCTTATTAAGGGTGATCCCTACCAATCCTGAAGCAAACCAAGAAAAGGAAAACATGGCCTGGAGCACTGTTTTTTAATGATCCTGAATCTGGGGGGAAAAGGATCATGAAACATTGATTTAACTGTAGGTCTGTATAGACAGGACTTTTTGCAATGGGGAACAAGCACCTAAAGAGGGGGAACAAGCACCTAAAGAGGGGGAACAAGCACCTAAAGAGGGGGAACAAGTACCTAAAGAGGGGGAACAAGCACCTAAAGAGGGGGAACAAGCACCTAAAGAGGGGGAACAAGTACCTAAAGAGGGGAACAAGCACCTAAAGAGGGGGAACAAGCACCTAAAGAGGGGGAACAAGTACCTAAAGAGGGGGAACAAGCACCTAAAGAGGGGGAACAAGCACCTAAAAAGGAGGGGAACAAGCACTAACTTGGCCAAAATCTCCATACACCCTTAAGAGTTATACATTTTTAGTTTGATTTTTTGTAAAGGGAAGCACATACAAGCACATACATATGCAGAGAGGGAGGGGGGGCATGACCCCTTGCCCTATGCTGGTTACGAGCCTGTTTCAGGCTGTCACTGTGAGTCAGACATATTGAAGCACCTAACAGATGAAAGCACTTGTAAATGAAAACCACTACTGTTCATGAAAGGACAGATATATACAATCGGTAGACGTGCAAGCTTAGTGGAGGGGGGGGGACTGACACAAAAGTGGAGGTGTACATAAAAGTGTGGGGACATAAAAGTTGGGGAGGGGAATAAAGTGGGGTGGACATAAAAGTGGGGCTGGCAAATAATAGTGGGGCGGGCAAATAAAAGTGGGTGGGACAAAAGTGGGAAGGGAATAAAAGTGGGGAGGAATAAAAGTGGGTAGGGGAATAAAAGTGGGTGGGGAATAAAAGTGGGTAGGGGAATAAAAGTGGGTGGGGAATAAAAGTGGGTAGGGGAATAAAAGTGGGTAGGGGAATAAAAGTGGGGAGGGGAATAAAAGTGGGGAGGGGAATAAAAGTGGGGAGGGGAATAAAAGTGGGGAGGGGAATAAAGTGGGGAGGGGAATAAAGTGGGGAGGGGAATAAAGTGGGAGTGGACATAAAAGTGGGGCTGGCAAATGATAGTGGGGCTGGCAAATAAAAGTGGGGGACATAAATGTGGGGAGACATTGAAAAGTGGAGGGGACATAAAAGTGGGGGAATTTCTATTTAGGGCTTCGTCATTGTATCAACGAGTAGAAAAAATGTCTGTGTGCGGTATCTATGTGTCGCCTTTAAAATCAGCAAATAATTTTTCAACCTTTTTCTGTTTTAGAGCTTTTTTTAATAAAAGTGAACAATAAGTAGTTATATTTTTTACATAATTCAAATTATTCTTTTACTTGTACAGTATCTCCATGATCTCACAAATTTAGAATGGACCCCATCACAAAAATTGCAAATGCAATTGCAATTATTATTAGGCGGTAGTCACATGACTATCATTGCTGAACTTTCAGTACAAACTTAACACTGTAGAGTGCGAAGAACGAACAGAGAAAGTGTGCCAGGAATCATCTGATTTTGGTGTTAAAGGAATATATTTTTACACTTTTCAGCTGAAGAAAACATAAAAAAGGAGTTGAAGAATTATGTCCGTAGTTTTCAACGAAATGCTACAGACTTGGCAGCCCGGTTTATAGTTTTCAATGAAATGAAATGAACCCGGCTGCCTGGTCCATAGTTTTGAACTAGATGTAATAGACCAGGTAGCCTGGGTCCATAGTTATGAACAAAATGCTATAGACCAGCAGGGGTCAAAATTTAAATTGTCTGCCACTGTTCTACGAAACAGTACTTTCTCTAATAATACTGTTCCGGAGCAGATTTCACTGTTTCAATTGTTTTGCTGATAACAGAACAAATTCTTTTCTTCAAAATAGGCTTAATTTACAATTACTTTATTGGTTAATATATGCAAATATATAGCTGGGTTATTAGTATTTACATGATGGAGTATCTAGTTGCATACAGTCATGCACATGCAAGTGGCCTTGCATATGTGTATTCATTATTAAATGTGCTGACAATTACATGCAAGCTGAGAAAAGCTTTTTGTTACTGTAAGTAATTATTTTGATAATAATGTTGTGTGACTACAGTACATGCATTTTTGTTTTGAGTAGAAATCAAATTCTTGATGCCACATGCTGGTGAAAAAAAGAAAAAAACTTTGTTCCACCGGAACAGTGATGTTTTAAGATTCACTGTTTCTGCATAAAAAGCACTGTTCTTGGAATAGTGGGAAATCGACCCCTGACCAAGCAGCTGGGTATATAGTTTCAACCGAAATGTAATAGGCCCAACTGCTGGGTCTATAGGCGCGACCATAATGTAATAGGCCCAACTGCTGGGTCGATAGGCGCGACCATAATGTAATAGGCCCAACAACTGGGTCGATAGGCGCAACCATAATGTAATAGGCCCAACTGCTGGGTCGATAGGTGCAACCATAATGTAATAGGCCCAACTGCTGGGTCTATAGGCATGACCATAATGTAATAGGCCCAACTGCTGGGTCTATAGGTGCGACCATAATGTAATAGGCCCAACTGCTGGGTCTATAGGCGCGACCATAATGTAATAGGCCCAACTGCTGGGTCTATAGGTGCGACCATAATGTAATAGGCCCAACTGCTGGGTCTATAGGCGCGACCATAATGTAATAGGCCCAACTGCTGGGTCTATAGGCCCAACTGCTGGGTCTATAGGCACGACCATAATGTAATAGGCCCAACTGCTGTGTCTATAGGCCCATAGGCCCTAAAGTTTATTCCTTCAACCTGTTTACCTGTTGTGTCCAAGCCAGCACAGTATTTTAATGTTTAAAAGTCACAAATGTCAAAAACAATGCATGAAAAATGTGCCATTGTGACAGTTCTCTTTCAATTTTAATTTCAGTGTGGAAATTGGAGAAAGTGTCCGTGGAGAAGATGTGTACATTATTCAGAGCGGTTGTGGTGATATAAATGACAATTTGATGGAGCTGTTGATCATGATCAACGCCTGCAAAATTGCTTCTTCATCACGAGTCACAGCAGTAATTCCACTGTTTCCATATGCGAGGCAAGACAAAAAAGACAAGGTGAGTCAAAGGGTAAATTCCTAGTATTGTGGTACAATTTTGGCCAAATGAATTTGTTGAAAATATAACTTCTTTATACCTTTTCTTATCAAAATACTGTAACTGAATTTTCTTAGATTTTTGGATGGTTTTATAAATCTTCTTTGAATAATTAGGCCTATAGTATAACTGAAAATATTTTTTCTGTTAAAAATGAAATTTCAGTACAAGATTAAAAAAATAATAATTGAAATTGATAAAACTAAGAAGTGCATAGTAAACTTACTAGTAGAAATGATGACACCCTAGGGAGAACCATCTTGAGGACACTCCAGGAGTGACGTTATATTTTGACATCAGCATGACGTCAGTGATCCCCAAAGGGACATGTCATCCGGGAAGGTACAGTAGCAACAGGTAAATGACGTCATACAGGCCTAGAAAGAAGGTTGAACAATAGCGTTTAATTGTTGAAATATTTATAAGCTGATGTCACCTGGCAACAGAAGGCATTTAGAGAGAAAGGGATTGATTGTTAAGGAAAACAAAATTGCTGGGGGGAGATACTACTTATATATAAAGTATATGCAAAACAAAACAAAAGTAAAAACACATTTTAAAAAGAATGAAGAATTTAAAAATATATGTATATCAAATAGAATATAAAAATTAAAGATAAAAAAGAACCAAGTATAAATTAAAAACGAATGAAAGATAAAAAAAGAAATATAACTTAAAAACATGAAAATATATGATTAAAAAAAATTGTAAGTTAAAAACGAATAAAGTGATGAAAAAAAGAGAACAAATATCAATACAAAATGAATAAAGATAACAAAAAATGATAAAGATTGAAGAAAAAGAAGGAAAAAGAGTTTAAAAAAAATAAAAAAAATATTTGGGCTGTCAGGGAAGAAGAGACCATGGAAACAGAATGTTTTGAGTGTTGTGAACGTAGGACAGTCCACAAAAATAATGACTACACAAACAGGGTTGTTAGGGAAAATGATTTAAATACAAGCCCCTGCTCCTCAAAGGTAGCACTTTCAGCATAAACAAGATACGGCGGCGGTACCACCTATTTGAACTTGTAAACTTTGGAAAGCAAGTTTCAACTTGCCCTTAAGAATCATGGCATTTTTGTATGCCGCAGATGAAGCAGGGATTTATCCTAATGTGTTTGATTCTGAACTTGTGGTTGTTGGAGAATCCAGTGGAATTGAAGGAAAGAAAGACAAACCAGAAAAGAAAGACACCATAAAAGAAAGACACCATAAAAGAAAGATGAAAATAAGGTTGTGCCTTCGAATATTAAACAGGTTTTGCAACAGAATGGATCGTATCGCTACTATCTGGGAATTGATGATTTCATCTCTGTGAATGTTTACAAAAGATGAGTTTATATATTTCTTTACACAAAGAAAGGAATTGCACTTAAAACGGCGCAGTGGGAAGCGATGAAACACTTGACTCCAAAGGTGAACAAAGCAATTTGCACTCTGATCAGTTCATCCTCTAAGGAGGACATAGAATCAAACAAGTGGCCATTAAGTGATGAAGTCGTAATGTGTGGTGTAAAACGTTGAAAAAATAATCATTTCTGTATGTAGATGTTCGGCTGTTTATGAAAGAAGAGTCTATACTGACTCGTAAAGGTCGCATGCTCAAATAAAACAGTGGAACGAACTACATCGTTTGTTTCCCAACCCAAGGTAGGAGAAGCAATAGCAGAACTAACTCCATACCCACCTGTTAGAACATACATGCTTAGCACTCCTTATCATTAACACACACTCCTCCTCCCCCTCCCCCTCTCTCCCCTTCTCTTCCCACAACATGTACTACAAACAGAATCACACTTATGATGTGCAGGCATGTTTTCAAACATTTATTACAAAAACAAAATTGTGCTTAAAAATCTGCCCATGGGGGTACCTAAACATGATAATGATTCCTGCATTATATAAGAAAATTGTTTTTGCAGTTTCGGGACCCCTAAATATTTTAACCCTCAAATATAAAGTGATAAATTGTTCAATAAAGGAAAGTGCACTAGCATCATCTCATCTCTTAATAACCATGTTTTTGTTTATTAGAGTCAGTTTTGCAATAATAGCTGGAATACAATATAAGCTAAACCGAAGAAAAATATTAAAAAACGCTGGTTTTAGAATGTATATCTATTGTTTTAAATCACTTTTTTATAAATACATTTTTTCATAAATACTTTTTTTCATAAATACTTTTTTTCATAAATACTTTTTTTCATAAAAATTTCCTACACACAAAATGTCAAGCTACAGAACGAATGAATGTTTTTGTAATTAAGCGCATGTGGCGATATTGATTTGCTGTGACTTGAATAGTTGCTTGTTCATACATTAGTTATATTGATTTGCTGTGACTAGAATAGTTGCTGTGACTAGAATAGTTGCTGTGACTAGAATAGTTGCTGTGACTAGAATAGTTGCTGTGACTAGAATAGTTGCTGTGACTAGAATTGTTGCTGTGACTAGAATAGTTGCTGTGACTAGAATAGTTGCTGTGACTAGAATAGTTGCTGTGACTAGAATAGTTGCTGTGACTAGAATAGTTGCTGTGACTAGAATTGTTGCTGTGACTAGAATAGTTGCTGTGACTAGAATAGTTGCTGTGACTAGAATTGTTGCTGTGACTAGAATAGTTGCTGTGACTAGAATAGTTGCTGTGACTAGAATAGTTGCTGTGACTAGAATAGTTGCTTGTTCATACATTAGTTAGTGGTGGCTGCATTTTTGTAACTATGCCGTTTAATGTTCACCATAGGGTAAACATTAAACGGGTAACTTTCGTTTTGCCGAGTGATTTAATCAAAGACTACAGAGGAACTGCGGCTCCCATATTGTCCTCTTTTTAAAATGACAGAAATACTGGATATGTGATATACCATAGCTATCAGCAAATGTGATATACTATAGCTATCAGCAAATGTGATGTACTATAGCTATCAGCAAATGTGATATACTATAGCTATCAGCATATGTGATATACTATAGCTATCAGCAAATGTGATATACTATAGTTATCAGCAAATGTGATATACTATAGCTATCAGCAAATGTGATATACTATAGCTATCAGCAAATGTGATATACTATAGCTATCAGCAAATGTGATATACTATAGCTATCAGCATATGTGATATACTATAGCTATCAGCAAATGTGATATACTATAGCTATCAGCAAATGTGATATACTATAGCTATCAGCAAATGTGATATACTAGAGCTATCAGCAAATGTGATATACTATAGCTATCAGCAAATGTGATATACTATAGCTATCAGCAAATGCGATATACTATAGCTATCAGCAAATGCGATATACTATAGCTATCAGCAAATGCGATATGCTATAGCTATCAGCAAATGCGATATGCTATAGCTATCAGCAAATGCGATATGCTATAGCTATCAGCAAATGCGATATGCTATAGCTATCAGCAAATGCGATATGCTATAGCTATCAGCAAATGCGATATGCTATAGCTATCAGCAAATGCGATATACTATAGGTATCAGCAAATGCGATATACTTTAGGTATCAGCAAATGCGATATGCTATAGCTATCAGCAAATGCGATATGCTATAGCTATCAGCAAATGCGATATGCTATAGCTATCAGCAAATGCGATATGCTATAGCTATCAGCAAATGGGATATGCTATAGCTATCAGCAAATGCGATATACTATAGCTATCAGCAAATGCGATATACTATAGCTATCAGCAAATGTGATATGCTATAGCTATCAGCAAATGTGATATGCTATAGCTATCAGCAAATGTGATATACTATAGCTATCAGCAAATGTGATATACTATAGTTATCAGCAAATGTGATATACTATAGCTATCAGCAAATGTGATATACTATAGCTATCAGCAAATGTGATATACTAGAGCTATCAGCAAATGTGATATACTATAGCTATCAGCAAATATGATATAATATAGCTATCAGCAAATGTGATATGCTATAGCTATCAGCAAATGTGATATACTATAGCTATCAGCAAACGTGATATACTATAGCTATCAGCAAATTTGATATACTATAGTTATCAGCAAATGTGATATACTATAGCTATCAGCAAATGTGATATACTATAGCTATCAGCAAATGTGATATACTATAGCTATCAGCAAATTTGATATACTAGAGCTATCAGCAAATGTAATATACTAGAGCTATCAACAAATGTGATATACTAGAGCTATCAGCAAATGTGATATACTAGAGCTATCAGCAAATGCGATATGCTATAGCTATCAGCAAATGCGATATACTATAGCTATCAGCAAATGCGATATACTATAGGTATCAGCAAATGCGATATACTATAGGTATCAGCAAATGCGATATGCTATAGCTATCAGCAAATGCGATATGCTATAGCTATCAGCAAATGCGATATGCTATAGCTATCAGCAAATGCGATATGCTATAGCTATCAGCAAATGGGATATGCTATAGCTATCAGCAAATGCGATATACTATAGCTATCAGCAAATGCGATATACTATAGCTATCAGCAAATGTGATATGCTATAGCTATCAGCAAATGTGATATGCTATAGCTATCAGCAAATGTGATATACTATAGCTATCAGCAAATTTGATATACTATAGTTATCAGCAAATGTGATATACTATAGCTATCAGCAAATGTGATATACTATAGCTATCAGCAAATGTGATATACTAGAGCTATCAGCAAATGTGATATACTATAGCTATCAGCAAATATGATATACTATAGCTATCAGCAAATGTGATATGCTATAGCTATCAGCAAATGTGATATACTATAGCTATCAGCAAACGTGATATACTATAGCTATCAGCAAATGTGATATACTATAGTTATCAGCAAATGTGATATACTATAGCTATCAGCAAATGTGATATACTATAGCTATCAGCAAATGTGATATACTATAGCTATCAGCAAATGTGATATACTATAGCTATCAGCAAATGTGATATACTATAGCTATCAGCAAATTTGATATACTAGAGCTATCAGCAAATGTGATATACTAGAGCTATCAACAAATGTGATATACTAGAGCTATCAGCAAATGTGATATACTAGAGCTATCAGCAAATGTTATATACTATAGCTATCAGCAAATGTGATATACTAGAGCTATCAGCAAATGTGATATACAAGAGCTATCAGCAATAGCTTAAAGCTTGATGAGAAGTAACAAATATTTTAGAAGAGGAATAGCATGCATGAAACTGAAGGGGGATAACAAACTATTAATATACAGTAGATGGGTACATGCAAACCTAGGTCAGACCTAGGTCAGATTTTTTTTTTTTTTTTTTAAAAGGACAGAAATACTCTTTTCAGCAATTTTTTCATTTAATTGCTTCTTTGGGACAAGGTACTTTTCCAAGCAAATGGAAGAAAGCCATAATTAGACCTGGCCTGGATCTGGTCCCTAGGAACTATAGACCGGTATCAAATTTGCCATTCCTATCAAATGTGCTGGAAAAGGTAGTTCTTTCAGTTTAACCAGCACTGGACTTATATTTGTTGATCCCAGTTGCGAGACTGCACTTGTGAAATTAACGAATGACATTTTGTGGAATATGGAGAACCAAAAGGTGATGCTTTTAATAGCTATCAACCTTAGTGCGCCTTTGATACCATGATGTGGATCGTATCATTTTATTGAATGTCCTGTTTGCAAAGTATGGTCTAAGGGGAAAGGCATTGTACTGGTTGGAGCACTATTTAAGACCTAGGGACTGTATTATCAATGTCGGTGAAAAGAATTCAAGTCAGCATAGTCCCACAATGGAGCCGTAATGGACCAGTTATGTACTCAAGTGACAGTACACTGCAAGACGTAATTCCTGATGCAATAAATTTACATGCTTCGGAGATGATCATACCTAATGCCATCCTAATACTACATTGAGAGAGCGACTCCATCCATATCCTTGAAAATCTGTGTACAGATAGTAAACAATGGATGGATGCAAGCAGACTGAAAATGAATTAATCTATAATGAAGTTTGTTCAATTTGAATCCAGAAGGCAAATTTCAAAATGCAAAATTGATGTAATCAATATTAATGGGAAATGCGTTCGAAAATCATATCAAATGAAATACCTTGGAACGTGGGTGGATGGTCGGATGTCTCTCAAAGACACACTCCAGAAAAATGTATAATTGCAATGTGGGGCATATACAAAATCAAACAAATTCGTCACTACCTTACGCAGGATGCTTGCGCCACACTTATGTCTGGGGTAGTGCTGTCACACTTTGATTATGAAAATGCAATCTTTATAGTACTTCCGGAGTGTGAATTGAACAAACGATAGTACTTCCGGAGTGTGAATTGAACAAACTTCAGAGGGATACAAAATATTGCGGCCAAAATAGTTCTGAACAAGCAAAAATATCATAGCGATAAGGAATGCAGTAAGAAAATCTTACACTGGCTTCCAGTCAAATTGAGAATCCAGCATAAGGTAAAATACCTTAGTGTACAAGTGTGTAAATAACCAGGCACCAAATTACTGGAAGGATCTATTAATTGATATACTTAACAGATGAAACACCAGGTCAACTACCTCATACAAAAAGTTATTTGTACCATCTGCTGGTCGTTCTTTTAGTGTAATGGGACCGGCAGGGTGGAATGACCCACCAGATTATATTAAACTTGCTCAGTTGATAAAGCTTTTCAAGCGTCATTTGAAAACTTACTTTTTAATCAATTTTAGTGGCATCTCTTATTTTATTTGTTTTGTTTATATCGGTCCCATTGCGCTCTATTGTGCTGGGAGAGCGGCTATCATTCTTATTTTGTCATTGTATTGACATTTTATTTGTAAAGCGCCACTGAAGATTGACAAATCGAAGTGTGTTTATATTATTAATTTCAGTTGTTTTTATCACAAAATACAATTTTCATTAGAAAAATAATAAAAAGGTGAATGAATACGGTAATTACATTACTGTAGTTTAGGGTTCAGTTAGCAGAGTAGAGTACTCTCTGTAACTTAAGAACAAAAAAATTATAGTAATAATAACAAAAGGAGAAAGTGATAATTATTACACATTTGCCTCACAAAATTAATGTAAATACAAGACATCGAATAACTGGAAAGAAGTGAAAAAGAAAAACAGCAATAATAGAGCAAAACTCAGACAAGTAACAAATATTTGTTATTGAGTTTTATTCCTACAGTATGACATGTACATGAAAAGTTTTGAGGAAAAAAATACAACGCATCATAAAAGGTATGCGTGTATGATATATGTCTTCATGAGTTAATATACAGTATAGGGTATGTAAACCTGCTCATAACTCCAACATAAGTCACATGTTTGCCTTGTGTTATTGCATCAGGGTATCCAAAGCTTTCATCATCTGCCAACATCTGATTTTGCAAGTTCTGAAATAGTAGGTTACCACCTGTCACTTTCATCTGGTATGCATGCAGTGGCTAAGCTTGGGCGATATTCACCTTCAGACAATATCGATATATTGCTAGATATATTTTGAAATATCGATATGCAAATTGCAAGACATCACATTGAAATAATATAACTGTTTTGTACCAGGTAATATTGCTCCAGCACAAAAAATGGAAAGTACACATTTTAAAGTAAATTTACAGAATTGAATGGGAAATATGTACATAAATCTTCAAATAAACTTATTATTTTAAAAGGAATCGTTTTTTTTGTCCTACTTTGTTTTGAATTTCCTACTGAAAGGCTATTATTTTTGCACTCTTTTTTAAAGACCTGGACATTCAGAAGTCAATAAATATTCATAGAAAATGTCCTCTGCTACTAAAAATCGGATGAGTGGGCTCAGAAATTTACACACACTGTTTGTACTTGTGCTGCTTACTGTACAGAAAGTCTGATGTGTGAATGGACAAATTAGTGAGAAATATCTTTTAGTTTTGAGGATGAATCTTTTAGTTTTGAGAATAAAACTTCTTTTAGGTGGCAATTAAGAGCTTTTCCAAATAAATTCTAAGAAGTGCTGTGGCTCAGTGGTCAAAGAGTCATGCTCGTATTGGAGAGGTACCGAGTTGGATTCCCATCATGAGCGCTGCATTGTGTCCTTGTGCAAGACACTTTACTTGTTTGCTTAAGCACTGGCTCAATGAGCCTAATGGCTCGGATAGATTTAGCTTTTTAGCCACATAATTTTGGGGATGCGGTATTCTGTCAGACGAATTTAGATGCGATGTTTAAGAATTTAAAATCTCATTGATTGCAATTGCTCAAACCATTACAAATCATGAAAATTAACTTATGTTATTGCGCAATGTCCATAACAGCCTGTACATACAGAGTACAGTACTATATGTCTGGAATTAAGAATTGCCTGCCTGTGGATCATGATTTTAGGTAATATTTATTGATATATGATGACTTAATAAACTCTTAACATTGACTGCCTGCAACTTTGATGTAATTACAAATTTTTGTGGCGGTATAGTGAGGAAAGGTATGTTCATGATTGGTTGTCATTTTAATTTCTTGATTAGTTTATGTATAGTACAGAACCAGGAGGGGGTAATGGGGGCCAAGTACCATTTTTCCCCCAATACTGAAGGTCTGACAACGACAAATTGATTTTGAAGAGTCAGATTTCCTTCACATCTAAATTTCCCCCAAAAAAAAATAAGTTGCGAATTCTTTCCAAAATGTCCTATCCTCATATTACAAATAGTTATAAGAGTCATACACCTTTTTATAGGTTTGTTGGAACAAAAATCAAATCTTCCCTCCCCACCTCCCCCTCCCCCCCGCCACCCTTATCTCCCAAACCCCAATATAAAATATCTTCCTACGTCAAGCAAACAAACCTTTGCAAAGTGCCTTTTGAAATCTGAATACCAGGAATATCAAGTTCTGTTGCCCTTTGTACGAAAAACGACCCCCCCTCCCCTCCCCTTTCAAATTCCCGGGTACGGGCCAGCTAAGATGAACTTGCTTGACCACTGAACCAAATAAATCTTACGTAAGCGTTCAATCTTTAGGTGAAATTGATTTTACACACTAGTTCAATAATTAACGGGATGAAAATCCAATCATAATTTTTTTTGCTGTTTTATTATGTAAAATATACAAATGTTACAAATAAGTATTACATGATTTTGTCAGTTTTACTTAAAGTAAAATCTATTAACATGTAATTAAAGGGGTATTGAACATGCAAGATTAATAAATAAATTTATTGAAAATTGAAATAAAATGTCCATGTTCATTATTTGGGAATTTTTAACTTGATTTGCAAACATTTGTGAAAAAATTCAAATTTTCCCACTAGATTCACTAGTTTACAGGTCTGGCTATATACGTCACTGGCAGAGGCGGCAGAAGACAAACTGCTCCCTCTCCCCCAGAGGATTTTACCTTCTTGAAAAAAGAACTAGAAGTGAAAATGGGAAAGATGTAACATCAATGAAATTCAGTCGACAAACAGTAAATCCCGGAAGGGATTCTTTAACATGAAATTCCCTGATGAGCACAGGAGCAGGAAATTATGATGGGAAAAATAATTTCCCAGTTTTCTGCGTGTAACTGGAAAAGTTTCGAGTCCTATACCCTTCCCCAGAAAATTCAGGGCCATAATTCCTGGAGGACATTCCCCCATACTTTTCAGTATAATTTTATGGACCTCACTTTTTGGATAAGAGGCCATGTACCCCCTTCCCACCCCTCTTACTTTCCAGAAGAGAATATTACAGCCCTGCCAGTGATGACCCTTCATAACCCCAGGCACTGGGTATTGGTAGTTTCTCTTTGTCAATGATTCAAAAATTCCCCCTCCCGTCATCAGCAGAATTGGTCAAAGTATCTTGTTTCCTTGCCTGGCATTTAAAGGGTAGAGTAAGGCAGTAGTGTGAAGTTATCATGGAACGGAAAAAATACCTTGGTGATTAAAATGATATTTACTTCTTAATAACATTCATTTTAACATTCATACATACTGTATAGCATTCAAATTTAAAATTCTCAACCTTACTGTGCTGGTGTTATTACCAGTTCTTCAGATAATCAGTGACTTATACTTTTAAAATAAACTTGTAAAGAACAAGTGTTCAAAAATAGAGATGTTAGACTTTAGTTACTGCAAATAGTTCATTTACAAATGCAATGATATTTTGAATAAAATGATGAACATAATTTATTTTCAAATAATATTTAAATTGAAAATTGATTTAGGAAATTACAAAGATAGAGATAGAAAATGTAGAATTAAGGACAATACATGTCTTATGTGTTAAAATTAAAATTAAACAGCAAAGCCTCTATACGGTAATACCTTGTGAATGCTTGAAATGGTTACTTTAAACGCTAAATTACCATCAGGTCCCATATTTTGCTGTTTCATGGGGGTGATGCACCCTGCCATCCTCTTCCTCACCCCACCCCTTTTCTACCATTCATTCGTCTCTTACCGATGTGATGCACCCTGCCATCCTCTTCCTCACCCCACCCCTTTTCTACCATTCATCCGTCTCTTACCGATGTGATGCACCCTGCCATCCTCTTCCTCACCCCACCCCCTTTTCTACCATTCATCCGTCTCTTACCGATGTGATGCACCCTGCCATCCTCTTCCTCACCCCACCCCTTTTCTACCATTCATCCGTCTCTTACCGATGTGATGCACCCTGCCATCCTCTTCCTCACCCCACCCCTTTTCTACCATTCATCCATCTCTTACCGATGTGATGCACCCTGCCATCCTCTTCCTCACCCCACCCCTTTTCTACCATTCATCCGTCTCTTACCGATCATGCTCTGACCCTGCTCTTTATCTTCATGAAATTTCAAGAAGTGTTTCAGCACTGTAAAGATCTGAGAGTTCTGTAGCATGAGATCAGTGCAGGTAAAATTGCCTCGAATGTGAATGTTTACCATACCTGCCTGGGAATGGAGGAATATAAATAAAGGTTATTTTGAGGGTGAAGAAAAGGTTTAAAAACTTCTTTTCACAAAGAAATGATTGGAAAGTGGTGAATTATCCAAGAAGTTATGAACATACGGTAATCTTGGCAGTTCCACAAGATGGATGAAAGTTGCTCATAGTCCTCAAGTTAAGTATTTATTATATTTGATCATGTGTGGTGAAACTGTTTATTCTGTTTTATGTTTAGAGTCGTGCACCAATCTCTGCCAAGTTGGTCGCTAACATGTTGTCCGTTGCCGGAGCAGATCACATCATCACAATGGACCTTCATGCATCACAAATTCAAGTAAGAAATGTCCAGACTGTTTTAGTTATAAAAATGAATAATCAAACCAAGAAGAAATTACCCGTACCCCTTAGCTATAATTTATCATACAGAGCAGGGGTAGAAATATCTGGGGTTCTGAGAACAATGCTTCTGTGCAGGAACAGTGAAATGTCAAAAATCAGTTATGGTGGAACAGTGTTTTTGACACAAAATGCGGCATTAAATAATGATAATTTCTTGATTTCGGTTTAAAAACAAAATTATCATAAATTGCATTTTTTTTATTAAGAAAAACCATTTTCTCACCTTTGATCAGGAATGTGCAGTGTCTTGACCTCTGCAAGGCTCCTTACATGTACTGTACACCGGTAAGCAACTGGATGTGGCTTATACATGTGTACATTGTGTTACATGTATATAGTACAAATTGATTATGGAACTCCACCAACTAAGTCTTAAACAATAAAAGAAATGTATAGAAGTACTGTAAGCAAACCCTTAAGGAACGAATTTACCCTGTTATCTATAACAAATATATATATAAACAAAAGTGTTAAATTTTAACCCCTAAAGAGATTTAAAGAATCAAATTACCAAAAGAATTAGTATCAACATTACTTTGTGAAATTATCTTTTGAGATTGGGATATATTACTTCTGTTTGGTATTCCAGACCTAATTGTTACAGAAAATGTGCAATTTGTGATGTCAGTAGTTCAATAGAATTCTACTGTAAATCCATTATCCACCTGCACATTAGTTTGAAGAATGGCAGCATTTTCTAGAATTAAAACATAATACAAACTTTATTGTAATAATTTTTGAAGTGTTTGTAGAAACATACCTACTTAAATAATTATATTGTTTGAATGTACTTACAGAATTGTCTTCTAATTTATCTTATTTGAGTAATGTGTGTTACAGCAAACAGACAGTATCTTACACTTGGCCTTTTGGCTCGTTTTTCAGGGTTTCTTTGATATACCAGTGGATAACCTTTATGCCGAACCGGCCGTGCTTAAGTGGATCCAAGAACAAATACCAGAATGGAAGAATAGTATAATTGTCTCTCCTGATGCAGGTGGTGCAAAAAGGTAAAATAGTGGCAAAAGTGAAATGTTTCTATTAACATGTATACCACTGCCGAGTGGTCATGAATATTCAGATCCTATTTACATGTAAACCACCAGTGGTTATGAATATTCAGATCCTGTTAACATGTAAACCACCAGGGTTTATGAATATTCAGATATTATTAACCTGTAAACCACCTGTGGTTATGAATATTCAGATTCTATTAAACATGTAAACCACTAGTGGTTATGAATATTCATATCCTAATTAATATGTAAACCACCAGTGCAGTCTGTCTTCAGAGCCCTGTTAATTAGGTCACGTGACTGGGTTCTCTTTGCAAGGAAATCTCATTCGGTGCGCAAATTTGATTTTTCGCTGAAGACTGACCACTATGCAGGCAGGAAAATAATGAATTTGTGCGACAAATATTTTTTTTTATATCTTTTCTGTGATTTTTGTACTGTTGCTATTATTTTTTAATGTATAAAGGCTTTAAATACGTAGGCCCATATTTTCCTGTTTTTGTTCAAGTTTTTTATCGCCCGTAAATTCACCCTTTTTCTTTTTATTCATAACTAAAGTTATTAATTTTTTTCGAGAAATCAATGTTTTATCAGCAATTTGTAAGTTAGATTGTTTCTGTAGGTGTTGTAGTCGTTAAGATATCGCAGTTTTAAAATGGTACAGTGTGTGTGTTTCCAGCTCATTAATCATGCACAGTGCCAAAATCTAAGCATACGTTTGGAAGAGAAGAAAGCTCTTTTCACGGCTCTGCGAACTGACTGAGTGGATATGAATATTCAGATGATCATCATCTTCCTATGCTGTGCAGAAACCTCCCCTAAAGTTGTAGTGAACAATGGTAACTTGAACAGACGATGTCCAGGAAGTGAATGAACACTCTTCATAAATAATGTTCAGAGAACCAGGCAGGGATGACTGTCTTGTAGTAGGAACTACCATTTCAAGTCCCAAGGAACTACCATTTCAAGTCCCAAGGAACTGCCATTTCAAGTCCCAAGGAACTGCCATTTCAAGTCCCAAGGAACTACCATTTCAAGTCCCAAGGAACTACCATTTCAAGTCCCAAGGAACTGCCATTTCAAGTCCCAAGGAACTGCCATTTCAAGTCCCAAGGAACTACCATTTCAAGTCCCAAGGAACTGCCATTTTAAGTCCCAAGGAACTACCATTTCAAGTCCCAAGGAACTACCATTTTAAGTCCCAAGGAACTACCATTTCAAGTCCCAAGGAACTGCCATTTCAAGTCCCAAGGAACTGCCATTTCAAGTCCCAAGGAACTGCCATTTCAAGTCCCAAGGAACTACCATTTTAAGTCCCAAGGAACTACCATTTTAAGTCCCAAGGAACTACCATTTCAAGTCCCAAGGAACTGCCATTTCAAGTCCCAAGGAACTGCCATTTCAAGTCCCAAGGAACTGCCATTTCAAGTCCCAAGGAACTACCATTTTAAGTCCCAAGGAACTACCATTTTAAGTCCCAAGGAACTACCATTTCAAGTCCCAAGGAACTGCCATTTCAAGTCCCAAGGAACTGCCATTTCAAGTCCCAAGGAACTGCCATTTCAAGTCCCAAGGAACTACCATTTCAAGTCCCAAGGAACTGCCATTTTAAGTCCCAAGGAACTACCATTTCAAGTCCCAAGGAACTACCATTTTAAGTCCCAAGGAACTACCATTTCAAGTCCCAAGGAACTGCCATTTCAAGTCCCAAGGAACTGCCATTTCAAGTCCCAAGGAACTGCCATTTCAAGTCCCAAGGAACTACCATTTTAAGTCCCAAGGAACTACCATTTTAAGTCCCAAGGAACTACCATTTCAAGTCCCAAGGAACTGCCATTTCAAGTCCCAAGGAACTGCCATTTCAAGTCCCAAGGAACTGCCATTTCAAGTCCCAAGGAACTACCATTTTAAGTCCCAAGGAACTACCATTTTAAGTCCCAAGGAACTACCATTTCAAGTCCCAAGGAACTGCCATTTCAAGTCCCAAGGAACTGCCATTTCAAGTCCCAAGGAACTGCCATTTCAAGTCCCAAGGAACTACCATTTCAAGTCCCAAGGAACTACCATTTCAAGTCCCAAGGAACTACCATTTCAAGTCCCAAGGAACTACCATTTCAAGTCCCAAGGAACTACCATTTCAAGTCCCAAGGAACTACCATTTCAAGTCCCAAGGAACTACCATTTCAAGTCCCAAGGAACTACCATTTCAAGTCCCAAGGAACTACCATTTCAAGTCCCAAGGAACTACCATTTTAAGTCCCAAGGAACTGCCATTTTAAGTCCCAAGGAACTGCCATTTTAAGTCCCAAGGAACTGCCATTTCAAATCCCAAGGAACTGCCATTTCAAGTCCCAATCCAATGGACCAACCATTGTCCACGTCTTTCAAAAGATGGATGAGGTGACACAGACGATATTCTTCTGCCCACGATGTCAAGCGTGTATGTCTCCAAAGCTGTGGACAAATCTCCTAGTTGAATCTCACGAGACTCAAACTTGGAACTTCCCACATCACATTTGTGCACTCGACCAACTGGGCTACCTGTCTCTGATGTTTTGCTTAATTGGTAGAAACAGCCATGCTATTTTGACATAGGCAGCTATGTTATTTCGGTAGAAACAGCTACTATTTACATACGTGTGTGTGTTGGAAGGGGGGAGGGAGGGGGGGAAGGCATGTTCTCCAGTGTTAATTTTGTTTTTGGGTATGGGCATGTTTTCCCAGATTTTAATGTTTTTTTCTCTAATTCTTCCAAAACAGTGCCAGAATCAGAATTCAAGTGACAGCGATATTCATGAATTAATTTTTTGCATCTTGCAGAAAATTTGCATGTTTTCTTTTCTTTTTATTCCCCTAATTGTCGTTCTAAAACAGTTCCAGAGCCAGTTTTTAAATAAAAGTGGTTTATTTATATGCATGTGAACTTTTTACATCTTGTGGAATATTGATGCGGATATGTCACATTGCCCTTTCGTATTCTATATATTGTGTATATTGACATGGGTAAGCTTGCACGTTTTTGCCCCGGCGTGAAACCGGTCGGTTTCCAAATCAAAAACTGGTTTTAACTGGAAGACCAGTTTTTCACCCGTAATGTAAACAAGTCCTGAACATAAAGTCTATTGCATGCACTGTTATATGATAGCAGCTAAAGATTGTTTGTATCACAGTATTTTCTGTAAATAATGTAACGGAGGCATTGACAAATTAAAATGTATTAATAAACTTTAATGTTGTTTGCGTGTAAAGTGATTTTATTACCCCTCAAATGATGCTGATTTTACCCCTTTGTCAGTAGGTCCGAAGGGCATAAAACAGTTCCCGATGTCCCTAGCCCAGTCAAGTATTAAAAGGTATGAAAAGGGCCATGACGACAGGTCTCCTATATGCATTTATTTGCTCACGATTTCTATTCATTGATGATTGCAATTTTCTTTCATGTAAAAAGAAAAGAAATTTGTTGGATAGTTGTAAAACGTGCAAATTAAGCCTCTAAATGCATCATCTTACGATGCAGTGCCAGCTATTGTGTACTTGATCACGCAGTAGAATTGTTGCTCATTTGCATAAAGCCTACAGCGGGAATATCTTACACTTGAGATCCCACCCACTTGAAACATTAGCCATGGTCAGGTCATGGCTCTTAAATTCAACCAAAAAATCATTAATCATACATACCTCTCTGTTATTATTATTTTTTCTTCAAGTTCTATCATTCTTGCTAGGCGTTTAGTTTAAATTGGCCGTTTGTGATCGCGGTGGCATTTTCAAATTATGTAAGCCACCAAAGGGTCCTGCCCTTTATGGTATTTGCCAAAACTGCGCAAACGTAAGTGTACAGAAAAGAAAATGCCCGCTAATAAAAAGTAGTGTCCCACTCTTCACCAAATTCATATTTTCTTCTTGAAAATAAAGGATATTTGAATACATCATGATTGAAAATTTAACTGAATTACATTGTATTCCGTACTTAAACCAGACCTTGTTTTAGCAAGGACCTATGAACACATATTATTTTTACAATACAGGCCGCACACATACACCCAAGTAAAATCAATTCTTCGGCACTCTGCAGATAAGATTTTTAGGTCTACATTGATTTGACACACTTAACTATGATAAGCGATATGTTTGGTCACTCAGAATCGTATAAAACGGCAAAACACATCTGTATTTGAGCATTCTGTTTGTTCTTTCTACTTGTGAAACGATATGTAGAGCGGAATACAGAGAAAATGTTATTAATTTATGCATACCAACAGGCTATCATCTACCGCGCCTTTCCCAAAACATATATAAACTCACGCTACTTCGAACCAATGAAATCATTTGAGCTTGTACCCCCAAGTGAATAACACGTGCCATGGGTCAATTACATTCTTGTTATTGGAACGGAAGATTCCATCACTAGTGCTTTTATGAGTAAACACAATTGCAGGGAACAAAAGTTTTTCGGTTTCGTGAAATTGGTTTTAGTTCCAAAATTGGTAGACTGTGCAAGCTTAGACATAGGGGTATAAGTAAATTATTGATCAGAGTTTATTTTCACGTTTGTCGTCTCCTACAGAGTTACATCCATTGCAGATAGATTGAATGTAGAATTTGCCCTGATTCACAAAGAGAGGAAAAAGGCCAATGAGGTTGCAGCGATGGTGCTGGTTGGTGATGTCAAAGACAGGGTGGCCATCCTGGTTGACGATATGG
>JAIGNY010002848.1:0-7500 GCA_020152595.1 Chiridota heheva | reverse complement strand
GTAACAAATAACGTTCAACTTGAAACTTATTTTAAAAATATGTCCTACTGTGGCATGAAATTGCATTGACAGCCGTCTGTAAAAAATAACTTTAAGGAAATTTAATTGATAGGTTGCTTTTGCAATAGCTGCAAAATTTTTCAAAAATGGATGAAGAAAATAATACAAATAACAGGTGCTTTTGCATTTTTCACAAATATAGGCATTAAGTTTCGTGACTAGCTATTGTCAAGTAGCGTAATTACGCAAACATGCTCTGTGCCTAATGTTTCAAGAGAGTCGACTTTGGTCCTTTATCATAGAAAGCTTGCAGGTCGTATCTTCAGCGATAATGTTCTAGGACAATGGTTACATGCTGCCAAGTTGACGTCACAAAATTAGTGCGTCGAGAGTACATGTCGGGCCTTGAAACTAGGCACGGAATGTATGTGTACAGTACAAAAACATGCAAAAGCCTCGTCCTGCTCTCTTGAAGCATTAGGCCCAGAGCGTCTGTCTGTTTACGCACCTTAATATCATAACATGACTCGAGATTACCTGTTGGTGCTCTTTGGTTCATGATTAGTCATTTCTTACTGTGTGATTTCCTCAAATCATATGATGTTGTAAACCATTTATAATGGACAGAAATAAATGGTTGCTCACCTTGTATGGGAGTAAATGTAATTGGAACCCAAAAAATTTAAGATACAAGATTTATCGTTATCATGAGCTTAAGATGTGATGTGGGGATGCTATTAACATAAGTAATATTCTTGAAAATAAAAATATTTTCTTTGTTAATCTGTCTTCTTTGCTTTAGAAGATATCCATTTGAAATTTAAGTGAGCAATTGTGATTTGTGCATAGATTAAACATAATTCAATATTAGACAATAGGTCCCCATATAACAATCTTCATAGAATTATACTTGTTGCAAATCGCCTTTTTTCAAATGAGATTCATCTGATGATTATAATAAAGGTGAGATTCGTCTGATGATTATAATAAAGGTGAGATTCGTCTGATGATTATAATAAAGGTGAGATTCGTCTGATGATTTTAATAAAGGTGATATTCGTCTGATGATTATAATAAAGGTGATATTCGTCTGATGATTATAATAAAGGTGAGATTCGTCTGATGATTATAATAAAGGTGAGATTGGTCTGATGAATATAATAAAGGTCTTGTTAAGTATTTTACTTGCAGCAATTCATGAAAGATTTGTTTTTATAGGCAGCGTCTGCTTCCTTACTTTTAAGATGGTCACAATTTGTCAGGAAATAATTTTTTTATTTATTGGTTATGAAAATGGTTAAAGATGTATTCCATTTTTCCCCTTTAAAAACAAGTTCTCTTGTGTAGCACCCTTTTGGTGCTTTATCTCTATATCTTCAGTTTCCTTCCTTTTTTTTTGGATAGAATTGTATTATTACAGTAATTTACTTCCAAGGCCACTCAAGACTACTCGTGAAACCTTTGAAATAGAGTAACTCAATATTATATCAAAAAAGCTTTTTTGTTAATTTATATCTTTAATAGTCCTATCATATCAATAACAGGAAAATTCACTTGAATATTCCTTGTGATTTGAAGTCTTGCATTCTATGTAACATTGTGTTGTGCTTATTTGCATGTATTATACACAAGTCTCAAGCTTTAAATTAATGAAGCCAAGTTGGCAATGTTTGATGCATTTTACAGGATAAAAACAGGTTATAATATTTCATGCTGCTCAACATTTAGATCCCAGCTTTCTGACTTTCAGTTCTCGTATTTTTCTCAATCTCCCCATTTTCTTTTCTTCCTACCTCTAAAATGATCAAACCTCTCAGACACAATTTGACCCTCATTGTCGTGGTGCCGTTAAGCCCTCATCAAACAATATTTAGAATACAGGGTGGTAAATTTAATTTCAAAAGTGGAATTTCTATGTTATCTTATGTTTATGACGGTGGTATAACAGGTGCATATTTTTGCCTTCGTTTCTGGGTTTTTTTCCCTGAAAGATATTCTTCGAGTCATTGCATGCTAAAACAAATTACCATCAATATCTTTTACTAATGGTTTGTAAGTGGAGGTTTATGAATGTCTACATATATCATTATTTATTAAAAATACGATTAAAAAGACTAAATATTGTCAAGACTTTTTATGTTTAGGTCCTGGTTTTCCTTGTGCGGAAAACTATTTGCTTAACATTCTTCAAACATTTATCATGAAATCTTTCTGAAATAAGCGAGAGGTAGTTGATCAAATTGAGACCTAGTGAGAAAATGTATTCAGACCATCAAATGGGATTCGGACCATCAAATGGGACTCGGACCATCAAATGGGATCCGGACCATCAAATGGGATCCGCACCATCAAATGGGATTCGGACCATCAAATGGGATCCGGACCATCAAATGGGATCCGGTTTGTAACAATGTCGGATTCCATGCAGAGATGGCATGGCACAACCTGGATCCTTGGGTACGTGAGAAAGTTCATCTGCTATGCCAGAATCTATATAGAAGGTCATTGACAGGTAGGTTTTATATTCACCAGAAAGTTTAAATTTTAAAAAGATTTGAGTTTCAAATATGACAAAATCACCTGAAGTTACTGAAGGAAAATCAGTTTGGGTGGTAGTCTGTCATATTGAACTGTTTCCATTCAAATAGTGAAGGATTGAAAGACTGGACATTCATAGATTGTCTCGGATGTCAACCTTTTTGTATAATTTAGGCCTTCAAATTCAAAATGCTAGAAAATGGACAATTATTAAGCAAGTTTGAAGAACCTCTTTGCCATTCTCATGGTTTATTTTCTTCCAAATATAGAGGTGGGGCATATAGAGGTGGGGCACCTATAGAGGTGGGGCATATCCCTTGCGAGGTGGGGCATAGCCATGCGAGGGGGACATTCCATGAGAGGTGGGGCACAGCCATAAAGGTGCGGTATAGCCCATGCTAGGTGGAGCATAGCCCATGCGAAGTGCGCCATAACCCATGCGAGGGGGACATATCCCATGAGAGGTGGGGCATAGCCCTTGCGAGGTGGGGCATAGCCCATGCGAGGGGGACATATCCCATGAGAGGTGGGGGCACAGCCATAAAGGTGCGGCATAGCCCATGCTAGGTAGAGCATAGCCCATGCGAAGTAGGTCATAGCCTATGCGAGGTTGGGCATAGCCCATGCGAAGTGCGCCATAGCCCATGCGAGGTGGGGCATAGCCCATGCGAGGTGGGGCATAGCCCATGCGAGGTGGAGCATAGCCCATGAGCGGTGGAGCATATCCCAATCGAGGTGGGGCATAGCCCATGCGAAGTGCGCCATAACCCATGCGAGGGGGGCATATCCCATGCGAGGTGGGGCATAGCCCATGCGAGGTGGGGCATAGCCCATGCAGATGGCATAGCCCATGCGTGGGGCATAGCCCATGCGAGGTGGAGCATAGCCCATGCGAGGTGGGGCATAGCCCATGCCAGAGGTGGGGCATAGCCCATGCGAGGTGGGCATAGCCCATGCGAGGTGGGGCATAGCCCATGCAAGGTGGGGGCATAGCCCATGCGAGGTGGGGCATAGCCCATGAGGTGGGGCATAGCCCATAGCCCCATGCGAGGTGGGGCAGGTGGGGCATAGCCCATGCGAGGTGGGGCATAGCCCATGCAGCGAGCGAGGTGGGGCATGCCCATGGGGGCATAGCCCATGCGAGGTGGAATATGAGGCATAGCCCATGCGAGGTGGGGCATAGCCCATGCGAGGTGGGCATAGCCCATGCGAGGTGGGGCATAGCCCATAGCCCAGGTGGGGGCATAGCCCATGCGAGGTGGGCATAGCCCATGCGAGTGGGGCATAGCCCATGCGGGTGGAGCATAGCCCATGCGAGGTGGGGCATAGCCCATGCGAGGTGGGGCCCCATGCGAGGTGGGGCGTAGCCCGTGCGAGGTGGGGCATAGCCCATGCGAGGTGGGGCATAGCCCATGAGGTGGGGCATAGCCCATGCGAGGTGGGCATAGCCCATGCGAGGTGGGGCATAGCCCATGCGAGGTGGGGCATAGCCCATGCGAGGTGGGGCATAGCCCATGCCATAGCCCATGCGAGGTGGGGCATAGCCCATGCGAGGTGGAGCATAGCCCATGCGAGGTGGGGCATAGCCCATGAGGTGGGGCATAGCCCATGCGAGGTGGGCATAGCCCATGCGAGGTGGGGCATAGCCCATGCGAGGTGGGCATAGCCCATGCGAGGTGGGCATAGCCCATGCGAGGTGGAGCATAGCCCATGCGAAGTGCGCCATAGCCCATGCGAGGTGGGCATAGCCCATGCGAGGTGGGCCATAGCCCATGCGAGGTGGGGCATAGCCCATGCGAGGTGGGGCATAGCCCATGCGAGGTGGGGCATAGCCCATGCGAGGTGGGGCATAGCCCATGCGAGGTGGGGCATAGCCCATGAGGTGGGGCATAGCCCATGCGAGGTGGGGCATAGCCCATGCGAGGTGGGCCATAGCCCATGCGAGGGGGACATATCCCATGAGAGGTGGGGCACAGCCCATGGGCATAGCCCATGCGAGGTGGGGCATAGCCCATGCGAGGTGGGCATAGCCCATGCGAGGTGGGGCATAGCCCATGCGAAGTGCGCCATAGCCCATGCGAGGTGGGGCATAGCCCATGCGAGGTGGGGAATAGCCCATGCGAGGTGGGGCATAGCCCATGCGAGGTGGGGCATAGCCCATGCGAGGTGGGGCATAGCCCATGCGAGGTGGGGCATAGCCCATGCGAGGTGGGCATAGCCCATGCGAGGTGGGGCACAGCCATAGAGGTGGGCATAGCCCATGCGAGGTGGAGCATAGCCCATGCGAAGTGCGCCATAGCCCATGCGAGGGGGCATAGCCCATTCGAGGTGGGGACATAGCCCATGCGAGGTGGGCATAGCCCATGCGAGGTGGGGCATAGCCCATGCGAGGTGGGGCATAGCCCATGCGAGGTGGGGCATAGCCCATGCGAGGTGGGCATAGCCCATGCGAGGTGGGGCATAGCCCATGCGAGGTGGGGCATAGCCCATGCGAGGTGGGGCATAGCCCATGCGAGAGGTGGGCATAGCCCATGAGGTGAGGTGGGCATAGCCCATGCGAGGTGGGGCATAGCCCATGCGAGGTGGGGCATAGCCCATGCGAGGTGGGGCATAGCCCATGCGAGGTGGGCATAGCCCATGCAGGTGGGGCATAGCCCATGCGAGGGGGCCCATGGGTGGGGCACAGCCCATAAGGTGGGGCATAGCCCATGCGAGGTGGGGCATAGCCCATGCGAGGTGGGCATAGCCCATGCGAGGTGGGGCATAGCCCATGCGAGGTGGGGCATAGCCCATGCGAGGTGGGGCATAGCCCATGCGAGGTGGGGCATAGCCCATGCGAGGTGGGGCATAGCCCATGCGAGGTGGGGCATAGCCCATGCGAAGTGGGCCATAGCCCATGCGAGGTGGGCATAGCCCATGCGAGGTGGGCATAGCCCATGGGGCACAGAGGTGGGGGCATAGCCCATGCGAGGTGGGCATAGCCCATGCGAGGTGGGGTCATAGCCCATGAGGTGGGCATAGCCCATGCGAGGTTGGGCAAAGCCCATGCGAGGTGGGCCCATGCAGGTAGCCCATGCGAGGGGGCATAGCCCATGCGAGGTGGGCATAGCCCATGCGGTGGGGCATAGCCCATGCGAGGTGGGGCATAGCCCATGCGAGGTTGAGCATATCCCATGCGAGGTGGGGCATAGCCCATGGGCATAGCCCATGCGAGGGCATAGCCCATGCGAGGTGGGCATAGCCCATGCGAGGTGGGCATAGCCCATGCGAGGTGGAGCATAGCCCATGCGAGGGGGGCATAGCCCATGCGAGGTGGGGCATAGCCCATGCGAGGTGGAGCATAGCCCATGCGAGGGGGACATATCCCACACGAGGTGGGGCATAGCCCATTCGAGGTGAGGAATATCCCACGCAAAGTGGGCCATAGCCCACGCGAGGTGGGCATAGCCCATGCGAGGTGGGGCATAGCCCATGCGAGTGGGCATAGCCCATGCGAGGTGGAGCATAGCCCATGCGAGGTGGGGCATAGCCCATGCGAGGTGGGGCATAGCCCATGCGAGCGAGGTGGGCACATAGCCCATGAGGTGGGAGCATAGCCCATGCGAGGTGGGCATATCCCAGCCCATGCGAGGTGGGCATAGCCCATGCGAGGTGGTGGCATAGCCCATGCGAGGTGGGCATGCGAGCCCATAGCCCATGGAGGCATAGCCCACGCGAGGTGGGCATAGCCCATGCGAGGTGGGCATAGCCCATGCGAGGTGGGCATAGCCCATGCGAGGTGGGGCATAGCCCATGCTAGGTGGAGCATAGCCCATGCGTGGGCATAGCCCATGCGAGGTGGGGCATAGCCCATGCGAGGTGGGGCATGCGAGCCCATAGCCCATGAGAGGTGGGCATAGCCCATGCGAGGTGGGGCATAGCCCATGAGAGGTGGGCATAGCCCATGCCCATGCGAAGTGCGCCATAGCCCATGGGTGCATAGCCCATGAGGTGGGGCATAGCCCATGCGAGGTGGGCATAGCCCATGCGAGGTGGGCATAGCCCATGCGAGGTGGGGCACAGCCCATGCGAGGGGCATAGCCCATGCCATGGGGCATAGCCCATGCGAGGTGGGGCATAGCCCATGCCCATGCGAGGTGGGGCATAGCCCATGCGAGGTGGGGCATAGCCCATGCGAAGTGGGCCATAGCCCATGCGAGGGGAGCATATCCCATGCGAGGTAGGGCACAGCCATAGAGGTGGGGCATAGCCCATGCGAGGTGGGGCATAGCCCATGCGAGGTGGGGCATAGCCCATGCGAGGGAGCATAGCCCATGCGAGGGGGGGCATAGCCCATGCGAGGTGGGGCATAGCCCATGAGGTGGGGCATAGCCCATTCGAGGTGGGGCATAGCCCATGTGAGGTGGGGCATAGCCCATGCGAAGTGCGCCATAGCCCATGCGAGGTGGGGCATAGCCCATGCGAGGTGGGGCATAGCCCATGCGGGAGAGGTGGGCATAGCCCATGCGAGGTGGGGCATAGCCCATGCGAGGTGGGCATAGCCCATGCGAGGTGGGGCATAGCCCATGCGAGGTGGGGCATAGCCCATGCGAGGTGGGGCATAGCCCATGCGAGTGGGGCATAGCCCATGCGAGGTGCCCATGCGGTGCGCATAGCCCATGCGAGGTGGGGCATAGCCCATGCGAGGTGGAGCATAGCCCATGCGAGGTGGAGCATAGCCATGCGAGGTGGGGCATAGCCCATGCGAGGTGGGCCATAGCCCATGCGAGGTGGGGCATAGCCCATGCGAGGTGGGGCATAGCCCATGCGAGGTGGGGCATAGCCCATGCGAGGTGGGGCATAGCCCATGCGAGGTGGGGCATAGCCCATGCGAGGGGCATAGCCCATGAGGTGGGCATAGCCCATGCGATAGCCCATGCGAGGTGGGGCATAGCCCATGCGAGGTGGGCATAGCCCATGCGA